>JAYJMB010014432.1:0-45926 GCA_036873735.1 Pouteria campechiana
AACAAAGAGTATCAAATAGGGTTACATCTTCACCCTAGAAAGAGGGATTTAGTTCATAATGGAAATCAAAATAACTCTCTTAGACAAGAACATCACAATGTTGACCATCATCTCTTCTTCCTCTTGCTTACTTGAAATCTCCTTCCTTCTTCACAAGAAACACCAAAGCTCCGCCCCTTAGAACCCTCAGCAAAATCCCTAGAACAAATGTAAAAAAGATCATCTTCCAAATCCTCTCTCATTGCCTTAAAAAGCAGAAAGACAAAGCAGGAAAAAAGTAGCAGAAACTTGGACGGTGTTGGCGCCGCAGCTTGGAATCCCAACTCGCAACTTGGAATCTGCTGAATGCAAGTGTTGTGACTTGAACTTCCTTCACGCCATGATTTAGAATTTTCTATCTACATGGAATGGACACACAAACTCTCATGCCATGGCTTGGCTTTCCAGGCCATGGCTTGGGAAATGTTGTTTCCAAATTGCCTTATTTTGATGCTCCTTTGCCAGTTCTCTTCTCTTTCAATCTTTGAGCTTCATCTTTTTCTTTTATTTTCTCTTCTTTTCCAATCTTCCAAACACCTAGAAAATGTATCAAATAAATATGAAATTCATCTAAAAGTAACAAGGATTCACAAATAACTAAGCTTGAACATATAAAATGTAAGTGAATGAAATTCACTTATCAATGCTGCATAACTAACTAATTCACAATTTTGGAAAGAAGATAATAAATTTGAACAAATTCAGTTAATTTTGTTTATCCAGCACTTTATTGTATTCTTCCAAAGTTAATCTCTTATGAATTCTCTCTTTGACTTATATCCATCAGGCAAAGTTTCTTCTCTTCATATTGCATTTGTCAAAAGTTATTTTTTGATGAATTATGATGACATGGATGATGCTGGACAAACTTAGATTCAAATGAACTTCACTACTTCTCTTGGTCTGATGAAGTTGGATGAAGTCCTTTGCTCTGCAGTTGTTCAAAGTTAATTTTGGATAATCTTCAGATTGCAGACGAATGAGTTCTCGATGAGACTCAACTTTGTCTTTTGATATGCTTTGTCTGAGATGTCAGTATGGGATTCCGGACAAGTTCTAGATAGACTCTTACGACACGGACAAAGAGTTTACTTCTTCATTATAGTCTAAAGCTCCTCATTGTTTTGGAGCATCTATCTATTCAGTCAAAGAGATTGATGTCTTAGAGCATGTTATGATCCTTATTCATTCTATTTTCCGTAGGTTCTATCTTGCTGTAATCTATTTTTGTATATTAAGCACTTGACATATGTTCAGTAATTAACTTAATCGGGTTTTTTTATCATCAAAACTACACATCCACACTATCAATAATCACATTTGATTAACATTGCACTTAACAGACTTCATTTCTATTTCAGATGACAAAACCATCAACATGGAGCTGAATGAGACAAAGACGTCATTTTGAGGCAATTTATGGCATAAATGGAAGCTGATCCAGAGAAAGTGTTCAAGATGAAATTGTATCCCTGCAAAATATCTATCAAACGCACTAAGAAGTACTTGATTTTGATACTGGATGAGGAAGTAATGGCCAAATTACTGAGACTATTCTAGAATTTTCTAAAGGCACTTCAGTTAGCACTGAAAGAGGCTCTGAAGACAATTCAAAAGTTCTGAAGAGTTTTAAAGGCGTGACTCAAAAAGTAGTTCTAGTGTTTCAGAGCCTCTAAAGATAACTTCAGAGGATTTGAAGGAGTTTCAATTGGCACTGAAAGACTTCGGATGTGAAGAAGTATACTTTAGATCTTCTGAAACAAGATGTTGAACTCCTCAACACAATTTTTAAAGGCTCTAAAGGGAAGTTTCAAAACCTCTGAAATAAGCTTATAGAAGAATTTTGCTATTAAACTCTTGAATTCAATGGCATTTTCAAAGGTTGGTGTTGCACTTTTAGAAACTATATTCATAGTCAATTTTATACATGGTTTTAGAGGCATTCTCAGAGGTTGTGGATTGTGGATAGATTCTTGGTGTGCCACTTTCAAAGTCACGCCTAGAAGTTCTGAAAACTTTCAGAGGAATGTTTAAAGGGAAAAATCAAGTTTCAGAATCATGCAAGCTACTTTGAAGTCATGTACATGATCAAGCTTTAGAAGTTTATGTCAAAAGCACTTTCAGAATGCCTAAACTACAGTTCAGAGTGGTTTCAGAGGAATTAAGTCATCAACAGCATTTGGCCGTAACAGCACCCACAACCCTATTTCTCAAAGGTTCTGATAGAGGTTGGGCGCCATAATGCTAGGATGTGTTGCAACTCAAATTATTTTTAGAAGTCTTGTTTTTATGCATTGGAACTTTTAAAAGTTTTATGCATTTGAACTTTTGGAAGCTTTCTATAGAAGCCAGGACATATGGCAATTCGAGTTATACTTGGAAGTTGATTTCTCTGTGTAACGCTCGAGGTGTTAAAATAAGGAAGTGTTGAAAAATATTGATAAGGACATGATAAATATGGACGCATGTGAAAACTTTAAATTTATTAAGCTTGATACTTAAGTATATGAGAAGAAAAGTTTGAAGATAAAGTGTAATTTGAGCAAAGTGTATGAGAAAATGAAGTGAAAACACTCTAGGTGTCACTTGTACCCAAATGTTTACATATATGATGGATGATTTTGGAAAAATAGTTAACATGAAAGTTATAAATATTTAAATTATACTTATGATGAATTAAAAATTATATGAATCAAATGTCATATGAGAAAGTTAGAGCTCAAATACTACATCTATCTCTAGAGCTACAAATTGGGTTGAAATACAAGGTGTCACTTTGAGGTAAACTTACTCATATTTGAAGATTAAATTAGAAAATGTGATCAACATAAAATTTATAGATCTTGAAATTATATTTTCAATGAATCAAGAATCATGTGAATCTAATTTTATATGAGGAATTTATGGTCAAAATAGTACAACATTATCCAGTAGTGCCAAACCAACGCTGGTAGTGCCGAATCGATTTGGGGGCAGGGCGGCGGCAGCGTGGTGGCATCGGCAATGTCAGTCAGTGGCTATAAAAGCCCAACCTAATATTTTTCTTGCCGTAGACATTTCATTTTCTCCCATTTCATTTTGTTTCTTCCCTTTTCATGCATCAACCTCGTTTAGCTTTGTTTCTTGCCTATTTAGCTAGGAAATCATCTTACCTAGCTTGTAAATCATGTGATCTTTCATTTAAACCCAACTCTTGGCGATTTGAACTATGAAATTAGGAGAAAAATCAACTTTCCTTCAAATGGATGGTGCTAATTGGAGTTTGAGCTTGAATTTATGTCAATGGGAGAAAGCCACACTTGGATTGCTTGGTAAGTTGGTTTTTCTCTTCTTATTTCTAATTTTCTTAAATTAGGGTTTTAGGAATTTGGGGATTTTGGAGAAAAATGATGGATCTGATGTAGAAATCATGGGGGAAATGATGTATGCATGCTTAAAAAGGGTTTGGACTTGTTAAATTATGGTTCCCCAATTGAAAATTGAGTTTTCATGCTTTTAGGGTTTTATGCATAAAGAAAATTGGGTGAAAATTATGATTAGATGCAATAAACATGGTTAAAATGATTAATTTATATTTTATGATGTTTTAAGACTTGTTTAGGATCATTTGGATCAATAAAATGGATTATGGACTATGACCTAGTTTAAGTCAAATTGGGGTTTTTGGAGGTATAGGTTATTTAAGCCATGAATTGATTGAATGAAAGGCCCAATTGAGTCATTTTAATGATATTTAAGTATTAACCATGTTAATTACAAGATAAATGTAATAAGAAATGAAGATTCTTGTGATGCCCTATTGGGAAATGTTAATTTAACTGAAGTTTATCACATGTTTGATGATCATAACCTGAAATTGGCTATGAACAAAATGATAATATGATGTACTGAGTACATGATTATAAATGGTTAAGTAAATGAGATTGTGGCCCTATACAAGATGATCTGAGAAGGATGAAAAGAAACAGTTGGAGGAAACTTGTTTGGAACTAAAGGCCTAAGGTTAGTAGGCGCTCTTTTTGTTAATTGAATATATGATTGGTTGGGAATAATGAATATCCCATTGATTTGACTTCAGGCTTGGATGTTTGGTTGGGAATAGTAGATATTTCATGTTGTTAAGATTAATGTTATTTGACTGATAGGGATAATGAGTATCCCTTCGGTTGGAATATTGGATACTTGATTTGATATAAATTGATGGAAATAGATTCTTGTCATTGATTTAGTTGCATATTTGGAACAATGAGGATTATAATACTTATACTATTGGTTATGCTTTGCATGGATGATTAAGTCATATGGCTATTTGTTGAGAACGATGGCTAGTCAAAATCAGGAGATGAATGTCATTCCTTGATTATTGGATTGGAACAATGAGGACATGGTCCTCATAGTATGATTGATGTATTATGTCTTTGATTATAATTGAATTGAATTATGTAAATTATGAATTTATTTATTTATTATTTATTATTTGTGCCTACTTACTGAGTTGCCCAAACTCATGCCTCCTTTCTTAAATTTCAGTTGAGAGGTCAAACAAAGGATGTATGAGAGAGAGACTGAAGATTTTTGGATGGTATGATTATATATTGGGATTGGAATCCCATTTTGTATTGGTGTGTAATTGTAATTCATAATGTAATAGTTTAATTGTAGTGTAAAGAATTCAAAAGATGTATAAAATAAATTATTAGCATGTCTAGTAGATAATGTATAATATAATGATAGTATGATATGTTTCTCCTAGGGTGTAATGCTATCAGGGTCTGATATAGGTCCTGGGAAGAGCCTATGAAGTTAGGAGTGTTGTGTGAATGAATGGAGGAATTATGGAGTGTTTAAATTCTTATTTATGAATTTTAATTGAAAAGTTATATTACATTTTCAGGGGAGGCTCTATCCAATTTTTTGTAAAAAGTAAATCATTTAGAAAATTGGGTCCCAGACACCCCACTTTAAAAGTGGGCAAATTTAGGTAAAATACAGTGAAAAATAATAGATCGCACCTCAAAAAGGGGGCGTGACACTCTACAAAAGTTGTGATATAATTTTTAGAGTCCAAGAAATGTTGAAGTTCTTGTTATTCTTAGAAGTAGATTTCTATACATAAGATGTATTGCGATTCATTAAGGAGTGTGCTTAAAATCATACTTTTATAGTTATTTAAGTACACATCCAAGGGAGTTCTGGTAGAGAGTTTTTGGTCAGAGAAGTTCCATAAGGAAGCAAGGGAGATTCCAAGTTTTCAAAACATGTATATTTCAGAGAGTGTTCTTTTTATTTTAATCATGAACTAATTTTCTTTTTCTAGGGTGATGATGTAGCCCTCTTGGATACTCTATGTTAAACTGAAATTGTTGGTTTATCAATTCAATGTTATCTTATTTCATTCATTGTGTTTATTGCAATGGCTTGATTTATTTAATTGCTTGATCAACAATTTTATGAATTAAACCAATTATTTGAAAACATGGTTATGATAGATGCCTTATGCTAAACCATGTTAGAGCTCTCTTGAATGAATTAATAGATGGTTATGATAGATGCCTTATGCTAAACTATTTTATTTGGTTCATTAAAGTTCTTCTGATCTTAATAGATTTTTAACCTCAATTACACTATATGTCATAGATAATTGGATGGGTGAAAATACTTGATTTAAACCCGGATGCCTAATGGTAATAATCATATATTGGATAAAGCGAACCTAAGATAATGATTAAATCCAACATCCCAACAACATAGGATATCATTAAGTGGTGAAATTAGATCCCTAAACTCTTGCAACCTATGAAATATCCTCCACATTACTCACTATTTTTGTTATCTTATTTAATCTTATACTTTGATTTAGTTAGATCAATTCTTTGTAAGATCGACCCTTATGCTTGCAAGCAATACTGTTACAAATTTGTGCCCTTGAAGGGAAGTAAAATTTGACCATCAAAGCTCGTCTTGTTCAATATTTAGCGTAGAACCCATTAATGGAGTTCTTTTTTTCTTATTTTTATTAATTTTTGTAGAACCTAAAGAGATGGATTTTTTCAAGCTCCCATAGAGTTTCAATAGCTGCCATCCTTGGAATGATAAACCACGACATCACAAGCGAAAGAAACTATTGTGCACCATGGTGGAGTTTCTCCAAGGCTTAATCAAATAGCCATGGTGGTTGTCTTAGAATAGCGAGGCACTTGCCTCGAAATGAAAGAAGATTAAAAAAATAAGCTCCAAGTTTCATCACTGTTGTGCAAGGAGAAGAAGCTTCAATGAGTAAGAAGAAGAAAGTCTATCTCCAAAAGAAGAAAATGTCCAAGCAAAGTCTATCTTGAAGAAGAAAAATGCTCCATTAGAGTCTGGCCTGGGAGAAGAAGAAGATCCGATGTCTCAAAAATTAGGCCTTTTATAGCCATTAGAGGTAACTGGCATGGTGGACCACCCTGGCGTTGTGGAGCACTACTAGCTTAATGGGCTTCCTTGGTGGCATGGCGAATCTTTAGTGGCATGGTGGGGCCTGGATTTACAGAGTATTACTAGCATAGTAGAGCCTCCTTGGTGCCGTGGCGAAGCCTTAGTGGCGGGGCGAAGCATTGCTAGCATAGTGGTGCCTAGCATTGTAGAGCACCTTAGTGTGGTAGGGCCTTAGTGGCATTGCTGGGCCTGGTGTGACAGAGCACTGTTAGTGTAGTAGAGACTTAGTGGTGTGGTGGAGCCTCCTCCTTGGCATGGTAGAGCCTTCTAGCATGATGGAGCACCTCTTTGGCATGGTAGACTATTAGTGGTATGGTGGAGCACCTCCATAGCGTGGTAGAGCCTTTTGGCATGGTGGAGCACCTCTTTGGCATGGTGGACCCTTAGTAGCATGGTGGAGCACCTCCTTGGTGTAGTGGAGCCTTTTGGCATGGTGGAGCACCTCCTTGACATGGTAGAGCTTTCTAGCGTAGTGTGCTTTGGCTCTACCATACCACTAAATTTAAGCAAGGTATTTTTGAGATATTAATTACATTTTTAATTTGAATGGTCCAACTAAAATTGTTTAGATGGTCCATTAAAATACTAATTAAGTGCACTGCATTACTAACTAAACAACACATTGGATGGTTGATTACTTGTCTTGAATCACTCTTGGTGTGATCTGAACCACTCATTGTGTCAACCAAGGGCATTGATTTCACTTAATGGTTTTAGGTTATCCAACACTACAAACCCCAACCACTGCCAAACCTGGATGACTACCTAATTTTATATCAAGATCAGTCCAGCACCCATGCACCCATTCCCAAATCCTCACAACCTAAGCCTACACCCAAACCAACAGCCAAACTAAAGCCAACAACCAAACCAAAACCAATGCCTAAACTAAAAGCAACACCCAAATCAAGATCAAAGCCTTAACCCAAACCACCATCTTAACCTCAACCTGCTCCTTCTAACCCAAACACCATCCTCTTACCTTACGACATATACGAAGCTAGGTGTAATGCCAATTTCACTACATTTGAAGGCATGAACATTCCTTTTCCAGAACTTGAAAACCTTGGATATATAGCGAGACAAAAAGTCATTCTAGTCTTTACATCAAGTCCTACTTTCCCAAAGAAAGAACCACCCACAGCCATTCCCCTTGACCCCTCCTTCATACCAAGTCCACCTCTCAAACATACCACCAAGATAGGCATCTCCAAGAAACCCATAACCCAAAGACTCAAACCTAAACCTTTTGCTCCTTACCAACCTACTAGTTGGCCTCCCCACTACCTGAATCCCCGGCCTACTCTACCCTTTCATAATCCAAATAACTTAAACCTAAGAAACCATGACCTACTACTCATTCTCTTTGACTCTTACTATTATTAGTTATTTTCTTTTATTCTTTGTAATTTTCTTTTGCTCATTGTATTGGTTTGATTATTGATATCATGTATTGAAACATCTATGTAATTTTCTTCTTCCATCAATATAATGAAGTTTTCTTTACATTGTCTGTGCATTAATTTTATTCTTTACATATGCTTTCTCACCCTTGTGTTCCTTTTTATTATGACTTAAGGGGGAGAAATAGCACAAGTAGGAGAATAGGAAAAGTAAAATATCTAGATAAACAAGTAAATAGGGGGAGTGATTCATTCTAAAACTTATCTAGATTAAATGCATTCACTCAGGTGGAGCTCTTTAGACTTATTAGCATAATTTTTTTTTGTTTCCTATTTTTTGAAAGTTATCACTAGACTATTTTATCATCATTAAGAAAAGATAGAACGTTAAGTCTAACCCTTTAATTAGCTTATTTTGATGATGAACATAAAGAAATAGCTAAGTTTTGATGATGAGAAAACAAGTGAGTGAGAAACTAGAATACTAACAAGTTATTTTCTAAACTATTGTAGAAACAAACTAATAAAATAGATAAACACACTAAGAAAATAAAATTAAAGTGATTTGGAATGTAAAACAACTTAGAAGAAGTTTGAACGAATCACATTCTAAGTTTTAGAGGAAGATAAATATGTAAATGCTCAGAAAATATAAATTCTAAACTTCAGGGGAAGTTTTATGACCATGAAAAACACTCTGAAAGCACATTAAAAAAGTTCAAAAGCCATTTTAGGAGAATCTGAGGATTTTAGAGGACATTTTAGAGGTTGCAAAACTTTAGAGGAAAGGTTAAAGGACGGAAAAGCATTTCTGAAGTGAACAATAAGTATGAAAATTTTAGAGGATAAGTTTAGAGGAAGGACCATGAGCTTTAAAGGTTTGAAAGACCATCTAGAACCCAGTCTAGAAAGTGGAAATGTTTCAGAGCATCCTTTAGAGGAAAGACTTCTGCTTCAGAAGTCTGAAAAGCTAGCCATTGGTGGAGTTGAATTTTCTAGCCTTCAAAATAAATTTTAAAGGATGGAACTTGACCTTTAGAGGTTTGAAAATCCTTGCTAAAACACATTTCACTTACCAAGCAAAGTTCATAAGCAAGAAAAGGAGCTTCAAAGCTCTTAAAATTAATGTAGCAATGGTAACTAATAACACCACTTGACCCCCAGAGTTCTGAAGAAGCACTCACCAGAAAATTTTTCTTTAAAGTAAAAACACACAATCTAAAATAGTCAAAAAGTTTCTAGAATTATTGCAATGGATAAATTACCTTCCAAAGCATATAAATAGAGATTTAAATCTCTAGAAGGAAGTTAGTTGAGTGAATTAAAGAAAGCATTTACAAGCATTCAAATTTTCTTCCAAGTTTCAACTCCCACTGCGTTAAGCTCTAATCAAGCATTCAAAGTAACATCTTCATCAAACTTTAAGGAGTTTAAATTCTCTAATCTCATTGTTGTATCATTTATTATTTTGTTATTCAATTTTGTACACACTAGTCTAAGTAAGAGGCACATTGTCTATACAAGTTCATTTAATGTTTTCATTTCTACAAGCAAGGAGCTTGTAGCATCTTTGTGTTGAATTCAGCAACTAGAAAGACTTGCCATGATTGTAAGAATTTGCTAGTGAGCTCTAAAAACCAACATGTGATTGTTTGATAAGTGTCAGCAGAACCTAAGTACAATAAGAGATACTGACTTAGAGAAGTGGAGTAGGAACCCTACTTTGCCTGAACCACTATAAAACAAACTATCTCATATACTATTTGGTTATTTCATATTCTTTTAGCACAAATTACTTTAAATTTTGCTAAAGTTTTTGAAAGCTTAATTCAACCCTCCCTCTCTTGAGCTACTATAAGGGACCAATAGCCATGTTGCCTATCTCCTTGTCCTCTCTTTCACTTGAGCTTGTGCTAGAATACTCATCTAAATTCAAATACATGCCTCTTGTTGTATTGAAAGCCTTCTAAATTACTTTTCTTTTCTATCTTTTTCTCTTCTATAGTCATTTTTGTTTAAGTCTACTCTCTCTTCATTTAGAAATACAACAATCATGTGTCCAATGCCTCCACCTTTATAGCATTTTGGCGGGTTCCTTCTTCTTACTCTTTTCCTTGTCCCATTTTTTTTGGGTTATCTTCATGAGCCACTTAGGCTATTGCTCCTTAATATTTCATGATTTTTTTGTCACAGATACACCAACTTAAACAAATTACGTCTTTCTAGAAATATCCATGGTTATGCAAACAGAAAGTTTCTAACTTGAAACTGTCCACGATTTTGGAAAAAACATCAACTATTTTTCTGACAGCATAATAGTCTCAAAATTTTAACTCTAACTTCATCTTTAATGCTGGAATTAATATAATTTTTTGCATTGGAATCTTGACTTCAAATTCATTTAAATATATGATTTTCACTTTAAAATTCTGTCTGCACAATATTTTGCATACATTTAAAGTAACACCTATTATTAGACCACTTTTTGGATCGCTTAAAATATACCTACTATTTTGGTTATAACTCTTAATTAAAAAACTCGGATCTATATGTCGTTTGTGTCATTGGATTGTAAATTTTAAAACCCTTTTATTGATATATTTCGTACCCCTAACTCAACTTATATAAGCTAAGGCAAGCTTTCAAAATTAAGCCAAGATTTCTGCCCAATTTCTGCTAGTTGGAATCTTTCTTTTAGATGGCTTCAATCACTCTTTTTTAATCTTTTGACTTCGTTTTTACTTAAGTATATTTTATTCGTATCAATATTTTTTAGCACTATTTTTAAATAAGATCTCATTATTCTCATTTTCACCCTCTTTCAAATCACTGCACGTATGCATATGACGACACCAACAAAGGATTGTACCCACGAAAGTGCCCTTTTAGAGAGTCCCCGGTGGCGTATATCTAAAAATTCCAGCGGCCCAAACAGAGCCCTATTCTCTCATGGGGGTCCCTTGTCCATCCTTCTTCATAAGCGTTAATGACTAAACAATATTTCAAGTCATAGTTTATGATTTTTATTTCTATTTTCACATATATGCATGTTTGAGTAAATCATCTATTAGCCATCATGTCACTCACCTTAGCAGGCATGATTAGTAACCTACTTTTTACCAACTACCATTTCTTTATGCATTCACTTAAATTATTATTCCGTTGCATTATTTAATCCTTAGATCATTTAAATAATAATAATATTACATATTGATACATGGCAGTTTCCAACTTGAAAAGTTGGGGTATTACAGTTAGGTTGGATTGAAGACCGCATGCACCTATTCATTTTTTCTTGCATTCGAGTGTCGAAAATAAAACCAACTTAAAATAAAAATTTATCATAATTTGAATTGTGAACTAAAATTTTCAATGCCAATCCTTAAGCCTAAATTCAAAATAACCCAATACAATTTTCTTAAGGTTGGATTGAGATTTTAAAGAGAAGGTTACGTTTGAAGTTAGGTTAAATTTTTTGCAAATATGGCTAATATGGGTTCTCCAATCCAAACCATCCCTTACCAATTTACACTACTGGTGTTCGGAAATTTTCCTCACCATTTTCATCTGTCCAACAAGGCCTGAGATTAGACATGCAACTAGAAAACCTGAACATAGGCCATAGATTGTCCGACTCGACTGATCATTGTATTGATTGACAGTTGTGCAAACAAGGAGCAACACACCCACAACTCCCGTTAATATATAACACTGGTTAATGGCTAAGATAAATAAAAGGGCAGTAGCTAAGATGCACTGCGGAAGGGAAGGATACACTAATGCCAGAGAGGGGACATGGTACTGAATCCAGAGCACCTTTTCTGGTAAAGGAGAGAACAGATGCAGAGGGATTAAATGTGAGTGGGCCAAGCACTGCAATCGTTGGCCGGAATTGAGTTTAAGAAAATTACAATTCAGCTGTCCAAAAGCCACAGACGCCGACGTGTCAGAAAGGCACTTCTATTCTCTTTTAAAACATTTTTCTCCCATAATGTCACATTAGAGAGCCTACTAATTTGTCCGATTGTTCCAGTTTCATGCGACGCATAAGCATCGATCTAGATGGTTTGTTTAAATAGGTAATGGAGACAAGCTACTTTGCAACTAAAAAATATGTAAAATTTTTATGTTCCTAATTCAAGATTGAGTTCAATTCTCTGTCTTTCGATCAATTTATTGTGTTATTACATTCATCAAACCAATATATTATTTCATATATTTACAATATCTAATTTTAATTTTTTTAATTAAAAAGTTATTTATTTTGTCTTTACGGTTGAAATTACCCTTATTTGTTCGCATGATTATAAATTTCTTTTATCAATTTTCTTTTAGATTTCCTATCTTTTTACTGTTATAAAAATACACTGATATATGGGGAAAATGGTTCAACACCTTGACTGGGGTTTATTTTGTCCATCCATTCAATGATGACCATTAATTTCTTTAGGTTGAATCAGGCTATTAGGATAACGAAGTTTACATACTTTTCCTCGTTACATAGGTTATGTGGCAATAATTTGCAAATTTTGTCTCGAATTTTTCCTTTTTCCTTTTATTTATTCGAATGTAGCGTGGGAACGTGGATCGGAATCGGATTTCCAATTGTGCGAAAAAAGTTGGAAAATAGGCGTACTTCGTTCGCGTTGCAGGGTTGTTTTCTTGGAGGGCCCCCAATCGAAGTCTTATCGTACGCACCCCTCCTTCCCCCTTTAATAATTACTGATAGGGCTTCGCTGGATCTTGCAATGATTGGGACCCCATGCCACCGCTTCTTTTTTAGGCCTACTCTACTCCCTCCGCTTGCTGCGTACCTGACTCGCCTTCTTTTCTCTCTCTCGCGCTATTTTCACAGCAGAAAGCTTGGCTCCTTCCATCGTCTACACGGTGAAGAGATCTCAACTCTGAACAGGTGGGACATCTCCCGTGCTCAAAAATCAAATGGTAGCCAGCAAAAATAAATAAATAAATAAAAATATTTTAGCTGAGATTATTTTCCCAGGAAGGGAAAATCCAGAAGCATGAAGAGCCAAGCACATGGACAAATGAGAAAAGTTGAGAAGACGATAACATGTACTGAAGATACTGGCTTCCAATGAGGTTGGAGCTATCGCTTCTGTCATTCTTCACTGGGGGTTGTAACAAATTACGTGGTTGTCTTTTATCCGTTTGGCTCTGTACAGCACGCAATGGAGAGTCCATTCCCAACATTTTCATTACTGTGTGGACGACGGCTTTAACCTTCTTTTATTATTATTATTATTTTTGGGCCAAAACAGGTTGCTGTCTACTGGCGTCGCATGGAAACTTTGCTTGATAGGTGTGGGAGTTGAAGCAAATCATTAATAATCCACCACACAAGTATTTTTATTTATCTTTTAATCCATCTTCATATGTACACAGTACCGTCTCTGTGTACGTGCTTGATATTGAAATGTAGAGGTTTGACAACCTCACAAGCAACCTTTTCAAATATACCTCTACACGTGATACAGGTGCTAGCTGTGATATTCAAGCAGTCTCAAGATAAGTGTCATGCATGATATGATGCAAAATCTTGCGGGCCACCCATGTGGGCGGCTTGGGCCTTGGCGGCTTTGTTAAAACGGCATCCTCACTTTTTGAGTTCGCATGTGGCCCACTGATTACCTGACCGACCTTTTTTTAGCGCCCGGCACTTTTCTAAGATTGACCCACCCACCTGATGAATATGAAGAGCTCTGGCGTCTGTGCAACCAACCTTATGGAAAAAGCAGTGGTGTATTAGCGCTTTAGTTTAAACCACTCGTCTTTTGTACCTTTTTATAGTAAATTAGCACAAGTATATTTTTCTAATATTTTAACATAAAAAAGAAGAAAGAATAAAGCGTAAATATTTGTCTAGAAATCAGTATCTTATTAAAATCTGAAGTTCTTTCTTCTAATAATTAGCATGAATGGAAACGCAATATACATCATTTCGTATACATTTATACATTTTCGTCCTTGAACGGGAACTCTTTTCAAAGGTTATCTAAAACATCCCAATTGGGTTACACTTTGTGGACGGGGAACATGTACGGAATAAAAAGTCCTAGTTTTTGGATTTGATGGATATCTATTTACAAAGCATTGAACGCTCGAATTTCCCTTGCTAAACTCCGTAGCTTACTGTTATCTGTCCAGTATTATATGTTATTTTTCGTACATTCATGGGTCAGACAGCAGGGACGCGATATGCGGCATGTATGCAGCCAGTCTTTCACATTAAGAGCATTTTGTAACAACCCTAATATTTGCCGAAGCTCCATACTAATTCCAGAATCATATTTATAAACATAAGACCATAAATGCACATATTGAAGGCCTAAATAATCACACATTAGAGGCACAAAATTTATGTAGAAAATGCTTCAACCTAGACAGGAAAACCATAAGAGAGAGAGATAATGATCTACTATAAAGAACAGGTTACAATGATCTACTTTAAAGAACAGGTTACAAGGATATATTAAGGATGTCTTGCATGCATCCTCAATCAATACATTCTCATAATTCTCTCTGTGGAAAAAACCTAAGATCTACATAATAATTTCTCCATCTCAACCCTAAAATTCCCCATTTAATCCCTAATTTAAACTTTAATATATATATATATATCTTAGTGAGCTTTCCTACATGAACTTTCACATGATATTGCTGGTTCATCTTGTTCTGATCATTGACCTCATCAAGATCCATAGGTTTGATCACAAATTCCAAACTAGGCACTAATACCACTTGTTACGAAAGCTTTAATATCAATTTCATGATCATGATTATAAATATAAAATTATGTAGGCACATATTAAATGCATAAACAATCATACATTAGAAGCACAAAATTTATATAGAAAACCCTTTAACTTGGAAGGGAAAAACTATGGTTGAGATAATGATCAACTATAAAAAATAGGTTACAAAAATACACTTAGGATATTTCACGTACATTCTTAATCAATACACTTTCATAACCCCCTCTCTCACTTTGAGAAAACCCTATGATCTACATAATAATTTTCTTATCTCAACCCTAGAATTTTCCATTAGCTTTCTCGGTGAATTTTCCTATATAGACTCCGTTAGGCCCATCTTACATAGCCAGACTCAATAAACTTTGCAGAATGCACGACCCAAAAGCAAAACAATATTCCCTACACAAGTGAATCAAATGTAGTGGTACTGCTTGTAGTTCACAATTTATTAATCTATTTTCCGTTAGTCATGCACAGCCACGGGATAATGGAAAACCGATGGCCACTTATATAGCACGAAGAGATGCCTACTGTTTTCGAATCGTGTTCCTCTTGTGCCCAATGTCAGAAATTCTCAGGCGCTGCAAAAAATGTCAGATTTAGTAAAAATCTAAAAACTCATTTCAAAAATAACGAGTTTTATGGTGTACAAGTTCTCTTTACTGTTAAACTTTACATGAAGTATGAGTTTCTCAAAACTGAATACCTAGTAACCTTTTTAACCTTTTTATTTTTCAAAATGAAGAAGTCTGTTATTTTTACAGTACTAGAGAATTTCTGGCGTTGCACACTTGAGGATCCCTAGTCACTGTTTCCACATCATCTGCAATCTATTATTGATTGCAATCGCTTTCACTCAATGTTGCTCAATTGAGGATTAGCATGCTTGACATTTTTCTGCAATTACCATATGGAATTTCAATGGTTCTGCTAAATATCACGAATTTGGAGTAAAACAAGATGCGTCACGTGTTTATGGTCCCCTCACTTAAACAGCGGTATATTGGATGGTCCCGCCGGCCACTGATTTATAAAGTCGGCAACAATTGTCCGCATGTAGTTGTAGCATAAGAGCTGGAGACTATGACGGTGGTAGTAGGGGACCATAAAGCTCACATATTAATGACATTTTCTCATCACGTACGCAAGGTAAGCTTTCCAAAATAGTCGTGCAAGTCAAGGCTTTCAGCATGAATGTTTTTTTGCGCATTGTGGTTATAAGTGCCGGAAGGAGTTCGTGATTAATTTGATGATGCATAAGAAGCTAAAATGCACTTAGATTCTGTTAATAGACCTTCATTGAAGGTGAATCGCATGTTGACTTAGAAAAGCCATTGCAAACAAGTACAACAGCAAATTAAGAACTTCAATTCAAAACTAAAATGAATGCACTCACCATCAGATTCTTATGCAAAGCTTGATTCCCCTGATTTTAATGGACGGTTTACCTCTTATTGCATGATTGGCTTCAACAATCGATTTTTCTGTTTGTTTTCCTGTCTGGTGATTGGTGAAACTTAAAAAGCAACATCGCTGAAAATCTAGAAAGATTTCCATATGGCACGCAGACATTAAAACATGAATAGAATCACAACATTCTCAGAACCAGGAAATGTGAACTATCATATCGTTGCATAGGCCAAGCTTTCACAACGAACCTCAGAACTTCTCTTACAATTTCGGCCAGATAATTAGCAGACCGACCTGATTTCCGCCCATGGAATGCTCGTACTATGACTAACCTGGTAAACGCCTCGGATCTTGGCACTTGTAGCAGAGGGACATTTTCTTCACATTCCAATTGCGCTATTTACTCCAACATATACCGGTAGATCACATAAGGCACCGTAAATAAGGTTCTACATATGCCGTACTACTAGATTGCCTTAGGAAAGGTAAAGAAATCTTTGAAAGACCATTGCAAACCTCTAAATATTTTTGAAAAATATGTAATATATAATTTATAATCAATTAAAAAAGAAAAGAATAATCTGGTTAATGCATTTGCCCTGATGCGCATCTTTGTATGACCTTAATTGCTATCATATTTCTAACTTAAAACAAAAAATCAAACATTAGTCGGCAGTTTTTGGAGGATTATATTGATAAGTGGCTAAGGAATACAATTTATGTTTCATTTGCTGAAGCAGGAAATAGAATTCTTATTTATCTTTAGGAGTCTAAAGATGAACCTAGAACTCCTTAGAAGAAGACTGATGACCATGCAGATAAAAACATAACATCTGTCATCCCTATTTATTGTAGAGTCATATTGGTGACAAGCAAAAGCTTTAAAAGTTTCTCCGAAGGTTATCCACGATATTTTCTGGTAAAACAGGAATGCTGATCAGGGGTTGATTTGATAAATCTGACATCTAGCTATAGTAAGTTCCACATGTTAACTGATGCAAACTGACGTAAACTACTGCTGTGAAGGAAACTTGTCCGCAGACAATGGAATTTGATGCCGTTGCTTCGTAGTAAATCCACTGGGCAACGTGACCTGATTAACAGGCCTGTCACTGTGTCAACAGTAAGAAGTTTCCTTTCAACCTTTATGCCATGACATGCATTATTTTTTCTTTTCACTGGATTGAGCTTCTTTCCTTCAGTTTGAGTTAAACATAAAAACAGATGCATTTTCCTATATAGATTTATTTCATGGAAAAGCTGCTCTCTGTAATGATTAAGTTTATGGTATAGTTTGGCAAAATCTCTTACACAACATTTGAAGAAACATTAGGATGGATGACAGAAATTTCTCGTAAAATGAGAAAAATGGAAGTCAACTGCTCATAAAAAACCAGGATCTGAAATTAGCAACCTGACTTCTCTTTACTCAATATCTCTTTGTTCAGGTAGCTAAGAATTTGTTTATCTATTGTTTACTAACTAGGAGTCATCTGAAATGACAATGTGTGTCATATTGCTACAAAGATTTTGGTTTAGGGACTCAATTTGCTGACTGATTTTAAAAATTATGAATATTTCCTATGAGATTAGCTATTAAATGTTCTGAAAACTGATTTTCTATAAGGTTTTGCTTTAGGGAATTAATTCATTGACTATTTTAAAAATAATGAATATTTCCTTGTTAGAGCTATGAGATTAGCTATAAAATTTTCTGAAAAAATAGTTCTCTACATATTGGCCTGGTACCACTTAAGAAACTCATATGTTGCTCAAGTTCCTAGGGCAGTTATAAGAATCTGGAGGGCTCATTGATTAATTCCTCTGTTAACATGCTTGCGAAGCTTGGCATAACTCCCTTTGGTTTTTATTAAAGAATTTAAAATATTATGTAAAAAGATCTCTACAGCTGAAACAAAAAATCAACAAGCTTAAGCTTCTAACCTGCAGGATAGATCTCCTACATCCCCTCAGGCTGATAGGACAAATCAAGCTTAATCTCCTAACCATCCAGATAACCTCCTTTACAGATGATAGGACAAATCATGCTTAATGTCCTAATAATCTCTTAAACTCATAGGACAAATCAACCATAGTCTTCTAACCAGAAAGATATCTTCTCTATATCTGATAGGACAAGTCAAGCTTGTTCTCCTAACCAGCAAGATAGTCTCCTCTACAGCTGATAGGACAAATCGAGCTTAATCGCCTAACCATCAAGATAGTCTCCAACATCCCCTCAAGCTACATTATGTATTATGCAAGTTTGAGAATGGAATCACATGATACCACCTCATATTATATATCCAGTATTTGCAGTGAAAACACATATTACATTGGATTTGGCGGACTCACACTAGCTATGAATTGTTTTCCACATCTCGATGGTTTTTTAATTTTACCTTTCTCGTTGTGGCAGCTTCCACTATAACATAGCTTTGTTTTCTACATAGGTTACATGTTCATTTTACAAAGTTAACCTGATTAAACGATCAGAGATCCATAGTTTATACATGGTATTAAAGTTTTATTCTGTTAACTACTTCTTATGTTTTAATTAATAGTTTTTCTGAAAGTAGTAAGGTTTTAGGGGACCAAATGTAAAACGAAGAATAGTGCATGAGCTATTAATCCTTTGATTCTTAGTTAGCCCTGAGATAATTCCTATCTTCTAAAGGTTTCATCTGGTTGCCTAGGCTTTAATGCTTAAACCCTAATATAATCACAATAAAGATGGGGCCATGATGATGTAATTCTTCTCCCAGGCTAATATTGAGTTAAAGATGATGGAATCAGGTATTTTGAATTGGATACTATCACTCTTTTGTCTCCTTTATCATCATCCCACCACTTGTCCTGGGAAACTGTATATGGTTTAAAACATGTAATTTCAGAATTTATTGATATACATTAAGTAATGGGAAGTGCTTAAGCAACAGGCTTCATGGATTCGAATCAGTTGGATAAAACTTCACTATTTTGGATCGAATAAGAACCAGTCAGATGTTAATTAGAATAACCTAGCTAAAAGGCTGTTTAGATTTAGAAATTCAAAATAGTAGCTAGAATATTGCTGTAGCTTTAATCCTATATGTGTATATGCATTATTTTCTAAACATAATACATATTCCTTATTACAATTTATCAGTTTTCCTTTCACTTTTCATTTTCCTATATTAGTTTTTTGTCTTCACTAATTTGCTTGCTCTAGATCCGCCTGGTTGCATGCTATACCCTCATTTTGGTATCAATGTCTCCGGACCATTGAGAACTTGAAATTCTTTCCAAAAGTTTCTTTAGCCTATCAACAAAATGGATAGAAACGTGCATATCCACCTTCTCATCATCATCCTTCGATTTATCATAAAACGTTCATCTTATTAATGGTCAATGATGCATCATCAGTGTATCTGATCACTGCAGGTCATTAGTTTCCTAGCCGATGGATCTCGATTAAGGGTAGTCGAGGGTTACTCGGCAGCCAAGGTCGGAATCTAAACAATTGCCATTGGTCAACTCTAGACAATAGTATCTCTTTCAGAAATATTAGTTATACAAATGTTTATTAGAATTCAGACTATAAGTAATTTATTACTGATTAAATCTATTAATCTAGTTTCTTCAGTTCTGCTAAACTCGGTCTGTGAAGTAAATAGAAAAAAAAAAAAATAAATTGACTCAAAGATTACATTGATCTCCAGAAAGTTAATGAAGTAAGGATTAAAAAGATAAAACAGGATATTCCTAATATGAATTGCAAGCAGAACTTAGCTGGAGATAATGCAATTAAGATTCCAACATGAACAACATCAAATAGCATGCCAGTTGGATGATTGAAACACAGAAAAATGTGATGCATCATTATTCCTTTTTAGCGAAGAAACATCTTAAACACAATAATTTAACGGACAACAAATATATCATAACATTACTAACTGTATACAACTTGAGTGCAAAAAAATGCAAAATCCAGCCTGAGGCCCATCATCATAGACTATAACGGCTGTGATCAAATTGCCTCGACAAGCTTGCGTAGGGCCAGGCTTAGTCATGCCTTCCGCCCCAATCAACGATAAAAGTCTATATATGGATATCTATCCTAGTGGCTCAAATGTTCAACCCTTTTCTACATTAAAATAGGGGAAAACGTAAAATAAGAATATTCTTTTGAGATTGCGGACTCACTTAGCGAACTTCTCTTTTAAGGTAAAAGAATGCAGAGAAGGTCAAAGGGGGAAAGAGACTACCAGCATTCAAAGAACAGTATTTGGGACAATATTTGCAGCAAATCACAAATTAAAGGTTCAGATATTTTAAGAAATATTTAGGTTTTTTGCAGTTATCAGTATTCAAGATGCCAGTAATTTATTTTACGTCTGTACTAAATAATATCGAGTTTTTCTTTTGAAAATAAAATATTCAAGAAATTTATGTTCTTAATCTCTGTATGTATCAGTAAGATGTCATGCTAACGAAGCCTATTGAAAGTTCACTGCAATATTGTTCACTATCTGCTGTGGATATATGATTCAGTCGCTAAGAAATCTATGGGGGTGGAAGATACCCAAAATAGGAACTCCATGATATATGTTAGTAACAGACATTACAGCTTTTTCTACATGAAACGCAAATGCAACGAAACCAAGTACGTCGTAGTCTGATTTCGCCCACTTTTCTTTTTTGAGCTTTGTGAAAGTTTGAACGAAATCGTCTTACTCATGCTTTCAGCAGCGCTCCGGCTGCATTCAAGGAGATTTGGAAAAGATATGTTGAGGCATGCAGTAGTAGCGTTTAAAAGTCTTCAAATGTGGAAATTTCCACTGTACGAAGCTTGCCATCTAAAGAAAATGCCTTTCCTAAAAAGCCTCTTCCTGTATCGGACCTCCAGCTTTGGAGTTCAAAAGCCATATACATACCATTCCATACTACAACATCGAAGGATCATTGACTAAAAAAAGATTGATACGCAAGAATCGGAGATTGGGATCTAACCTTTGGACGTTTGGGACCTGATCTACCACTTGTAACTGCCCGCTTGATTATAGAACTATATAGCTGCAGAAAGGGGGTAAAGGAAAAAAAAATCATAAAAGATTGTTAACAGTAGAGACAGATATCGAAACAATAGTAGATGAGTAAAGAAAAACAGTTCACAAAGGCATGGATGCTTTGCAGAATTGCAAATTATAGCATAGGTCGATATATCTATATTTATGTCATGGATATGTACACTTAAAAAAGAACAGTAGTAGTGAAGCAGCCCCTTCCGAAACCAAAACATTTACGAACCCAAGAAATAGAAAATAAATTTCGAAGAAAAAAAACCATCATGTTGAATGGAGCAATATTGCATTTCCCGTGCTCAAAATGAGAAAAATAAAATAGAAGTAAAACAAACAAACAAAAAAGGCCAAAGCCGCTTCCATCTGTCCGATCGACGTCGTTTTTGAACTTCCTTATTGTTGGTATCCATGGCGGTCTAGAAGAGGATTGGCCATTTGGGTGTGTAAGAACGAAGAGATAATATTGAGAATTCAGACCCCTCCCTCCCGCTCTCTCTCTCTCTCTCAGCTATTTCAATCGAAAGACAAGGACTCGTTCCCTTTCCTCTCCGAAGGCGATGAGCTACTGCCATTGTAGAGCCTCAATTGGAGGGGGTTCAATGCAGAAGTCTGAGGTCGAGGCGAGCGCAGGAGAGCTGTCTCTGGCATTAGCGATGTGGTGGAGGACAAAGTATCGGCATCGGCTTCGACACCCTCCGTGGTGGGGCAGTCAAGGTTCACGCCGAAGAGCCTAAGACGCTTGCCTGCTGTTTCTGGCTTTCCATGGACCACGGGCACAGAGTCGTAAGCCATCTGGCCGCTGGCACTGGCATCCCCTTCACCACCGGCCCGTTGCACTTCCCCCAGCTGCGGTGGGCCCCGGGATTGCAGGTAAAAGACCGGCCAGTGGTTTACAGCATTGTAACCGTACGGAGAGCCGAAATTCCGGTGGTCATAATCCAGCTGCTGTACGTTGAGGTGGGAGTGTGGAGGGAAGGAGATTGGTGATGCTGTAGGTGGGAAGAAGCGACCCCATGGCGTTGAGCGGTGCAAGGACATGGGATAGGGGAAGTGGGATAGCATAGACGAAGATGGATCAGATCCCATTACCGGCACTGCATCTGGGCGTCGCTTCCAGTCGATGAAGAGTCGGTCCCTGCCATATTCCCCCACGCCACGCTCGAAGGTTACAATGTCGCCTGCATCCAGCTTCTTCTCTTTCACGAACCGGCTCCACCCTTTGGTCATCACATAGCTCTGGCTGCTGTTCCAGTAGGAGTAACGAAATTTCCACGGCTTCCCACTCCGATCCTGGAAATTCAAGAGCAAGCCTTTCTCGTTGGATGCGGAGTCGAGAGGAAAGTACTTCTCAGCGTGCTGCTTGGGTATTACTAGCCGGTTCAGCTTCCCGACATCGCTCGGGGTCACCACTTTGTCAAACATGTGCTCCCTCTCGATAGGCCCGGAAGTTCCACTCCCACTTGCCCCAAAGCCCTCCGCCGTGCTTCCTTCGCAGTTGCTGCCTGACAAATCCATGAAATTTGTGACTACTTCGCGGCCGCGGAACCTGACGGCAGCATGATCGTAGGCCCTTGCTGCCTGTTCCTCCGACTCGAAGGTTCCGAGCCACACTCGCTGATGGTTGTCATATAACTGCGCGCCCCACCTTCCATTTGGCTGTGGGACCACACCTTTATAGTGGGAAGAAGATGAAGAGGGAGAAGGGGAGGAGGATGGAGAGAATTGAAATGGATGATGCTTGCCTGTTTCTTCTGCCGACGTCATATGTTTCTCTTCCTCTTCCTCTTCCTCATCGCAGTATCCTTCTCTTCCTTGTGAAAACTCCATCAGTAGAGAGAGAGAGAGAGAGAGAGAGAGAGAGAGCCTTACGGTCTTACTAAATATCAATACGAGGGATGGGGGAAGTGGGCAGGTTGCTATTGACCTTTTAGATGCATACAGGGGTCTTGTAACAGCCTCGAAACTTCCCAGAATTGAATTCTTTCTGTAAAAGGAGAAGGGGAAGCTAATGAGAGGAAGAAAGGAAGGATAGCACCATCACAGGCGCAGAGAGAGAGGGGGGAAGAGAGAGGCTTTACCTTTATAGAAGAAGCGGGCCCATGAATTATCTGGTTGGGCTCATGAAAGCTTGTCCTTTTCATCATTAGGTTATTTATATTTCCTTTGAGATAAATCCCCAAAGCCAGTCGTTGTAGAGGGCATGAGCGTACATCTCATTTCCCATCGTGGGTGAGCTGCATTCATCAATTCATTAACAAGAAAAGAGTAGGAATTTCATAGATTCTACATCCAACTATACACCGTTCCCTACTTTTCACATGGATGGATCCCAACCCCAACATCCCATCCATCGGAACTCTGATACTATATATCCAATTGGGCCTAATGCACCTTCAATCTCTCTCACTTCAGACTGCCGATCCAACTGTGGAGGCACCCCAACGTGACCCATCTGCCTCAACAACCGAAGCGCTGAACGGTCCAGATGACCCTGCAGTGAAACCCACTTGCACAAGTTGGAGAGTGAGCAAGATATAATATCCTTTGGTGGAGAACTTTATGAAAGACTAGTTAGGGCTCTCCCCCTTTATTTTTAAGGTGGGCGGATGGTTTTGACTTTGGGAGCAATTGGTTTTGCGGTGGCCTGCTCAGAAGGGAAGATAGGGTGCGTACATCAGCCCTCACCTGGCCTTTCATCAGCCAAGATTCTTGTAATGGGAGCAACAAGACGTTGGCAAAAGTTGTGATGTCACACCGCCCATTCAAGAAACATGCCCCGCAAGCTTAACCTGAGCTTCTTACCCGGAGGCTTCTCCCCTTGTTTTATCCTCCAGGAAACAAAACGCGTTTGTTATGCTCCTTCCAATCTCCTTTTGAAGTCTTCCTGAACCATTCTGCCTTTTTAGGTTTGGCGTGACAAGCGTACTCACTGTAGTGTAGCCGTATTAAGTTGTCCATGTGCTGCGAAACTAAAAGTCTGAAAGAAAAAGAAAATGGTGCTTGGCTAACTGCTTTAGTTGGTCGAGGTTCTGTGGCTTGGATGATCCCTTCTCAGTGTTGATTTCTGGCTATGATGTATTCTTGAGGTTTCGTGCAGCGCCAAAGGGTTGGATGGACAGCTTGTATGCTTTTCCCGTTCGGTGTGGATGAGACACCACAATTTAGGGAATTGAGAGAATGCATATTATAGTCAGGAGGTGTTGTTTAATATTGTAATTATTTTTTGTCGGCATGGATTACTAGTTTTAAGGACTTCGATTATTTTTTTCACATTGGGTTGCTTTAACGAGGCCACTCTGCCGAGCACGTGTTAGAGATCCTAGCAAAAGTTTCCTGTGTGTCAAGGATCCGAACCCTTCATCAAGTCAGGCACACTGAAAATATCATGTCTTAAAGACTTAAAGACCTTGAAGAAAGGTTTAACCACCTACTTTGGCGACCGGAAGCTTAAATTGCCAAGTTATTTGCGTCTGATCGCGATGTCTCCGATGCACTCTGCATGACGAATGGCCCAGATCTTTTATATAGTGTCCATCTGTGTATATATCTAACACTCACACAGTCCCTTCACTTGTGGGGCCCCTCACTAAAATAGAGGCTACTTGTCTGAAGTAGAATCGTTCGTCAGCCGCTCAAAACCGTGTGACGTTTGAATGTATTGGGTTCATCAAAACCGTGATTAGTTTTTTAATGAGGTTAGTTTTATTATTATAATCTGGAAATGTTCTTGACTTTCAATTCATACATGTGTTCTAAATATCTAATCCAACTTGCAATCCACATACCAATTAATACCACAAAGTCAGGGATCACATGATATCGAGCAAACCTGTTAGTTTTATACGGTTACTGGGCTCCATCCATAAGAGATCGGTCACAACTTAACTCATGGATGGATGCTATGGTCCTGAATGCTGGTCTACCATTCTTCTTCCAATAAATGGATCCTGTCCATCCAAATCCTGGCAGTACTTCGATAGTTGCTACTCATCGATCCTTTCTTTTTCTTTTTCTTTTTTTTTTTTGTTTTTTTCAATCCCTATAAAGTAAAATCAGTCCAAATTAGGTCCACTCATAATTTCAACGAATAATGTGCACCACTAAACCTACCACCCGAAGATCATATGATTACTCAGAAACCACAAAACCCACATGAAAATTCAGATGATGATAGGAATGTGTACAGTAAGTACCACTGCCCTACTGCGTTATTTCAGTGGTCCCCTGAAATGATTAAAAACGTTTCTTTTTTTTTTTCTAAATAATTTTATTTTGGTGAAATCATCCGGTGCTCTAAGACCACTGTAATTTACACTTCTTCCATATGCCACGAGACGTGCAGTCAATCAGAAGATAGGTCTTGACCATCCGTCGGCTCCAAAGAACATAATTTCAGAGGCTACTTAACTGAAGATTACATTGATATGACAACATTAATCATTTGATCCATCCCGTAATATGCACCGGCAATATTGTTGTTCATGGAAATAGATCCAATCAACAATAGTATGTGGAATGCTTTTAGGGCCATTGGTTATTAATTATCCAGTGGACGAACTTTATTAATCCATTGGATGGATTTGAACGTGGGATTCTATAATTCCAACTATTTACCGGGCTGTCTAGTGCAATGCAACTACCTAGGAGCATCCTAATATTTCGGGTGATCATATATATATTTCACCAGTGACTATTAAAAACCATTCTTGTGGAGGATAATATTATTATTATTATTATCATGATAATAACAACCAAGTTGAGGAAAATGATATGGAAGAAAACCTATAGTCATGCTCTAATGCCAGTTCATTCCACTTTGGAAGGCATTGGACATTGTTCCAACTAGTCACGCTGGTAACAGTTCATATAATGCGCGTCCCACACAATCTCTCTCTCTCTCTCTCTCTCTCTCTCTATCTCTCTCTCTCTCTCTCTCTTTCTCTCTCTCTCTCTCATATTCAAAATAATAAAGATTAATCATGGCGTAGTTTCGCAGGAGATTGCTTATAAAGTACATGCACACTCAAACACGTGTCATTTTTTACCTCCGCAAATAATGAGATCCACTTTCACATGATACCATGAAAAATCAAATCGATAGAAGAATCCTAGCAATTCCATGAAAAATCACATTGATGGAAGAATCCTAGCAATTATTATTATGGACATGTCATTAGCTTATTGAGTCGCGGATTAACTTAAATTCTTGGAAATTATTTGTTTAAGAGCCACTCAGATTAAGACTCCAACCAATTGCTTTGATGCAATTTAGCTGTTTGCACAGATTGGGTATGCCATACAAGAATATGGTGCATAGGAAACACCATGCTCTAGAAGTGTCAAGTAGGAAGGAAAAGAAGAAGCATGGGCGAATTATAAATGCTTCAGCAGCTTTATTTTTATCATGAATTGCCAACAGCAGCCGGTTTCTAGCGGGCAATTATATAAGAATATGAGAGAGAGAGAGAGAGAGAGAGAGAGAGAGAGAGAGAGAGAGAGAGAGAGAGAGATTGCTGCAATACACTCATACTCGTAGTTGCTGATCTGGGCAATTTTACCATGAACCCTCTTATTTAGATGATATACCTCAAGGTAGACAGAATACCCAATAAAATCTCTCGTTTGGAATTTGTCTAACCTTTATATTTTCAAATCTTTCCTTGGATTTTCACTTTCTTCTATTTGTGAGCAATTGGTAAGATCTTCCATTATTCATTTTTTTTTGTGTGCCGTGGATTGTAAAAACATGTGCCAAGATCCAACAGCTACTGTCAGATAAAAAAACATTGCTGTACATCCGGATCTACTATATGAAATCAAGTTAAGAGATTCTATGGTATGCCTACCCTAACTTCCTTTCTTTTAATCCATGAGCAATTCTTTTCCTAACCGTTACGATGTTCTTGACATTTTCCCGTTCTCGTGACAATCAAAATATGTCGCGTTTGCATGACAGTAACAACATTTCGCGTTTGCAGTCTAAATTTGGAACGTTTCTCCGGTAGAATACTACAATTACTCAATTTTCATTTTGATGGAAGGCTTAAAGTGAAAAAAACGTATTTAGCAATATAAATTTCAGCACATTTTGGCTTCTTTTCTTTTTTCTTTTCAGAAACTTTATTTGCGAAGAAATTTTACTCAAAATCCCCTCCCACAGATCTGTATGTTAATTGATCAATTAAACTCTCCTTACCACCACCCATAGATGAGAATTCTGGTATTTGTGATCAGTTAACTGCTTTTCGGATCCTATTGGACTATTTTTCTCTGCAAGGAGCTAAATTAGTGAAAATGGTTGAAAATTTCACGAGATTCAAGTTCTTCCTGGAAAAAGGAGAGAAAAGCGTGCTTTGCAGGCATGAAATTCTGTTACGCATGAGCGTGAATAAATAGGCGTGTGAATGCAACAGTGGTAGTGAGTGTTGCGTGTGAGCAGTAACACTTACAGCGATAGATGACAATGGAAAATTGGCTGGTGCACTTAGAAAGGCTGAGCAATTCAAGCCATTAGCCCATAGTTTAGCCAAATAGCAATAACAGGCAGATGCATTGCAGCCGTGAGAGTAGAATTGGGTATTGAAAAAATTATACTCCAATTGAGGTGGTGTATTTCTTATTGGAATTAGACGTAAGATTTTACATAAATTGAGGAGCATTTATGTCACGCCCTGCTTTCGAGGCATGATCTACCAATTTACACTATATTTTACTTAAATTTATCCACTTTTAGGGTGGGATGCTCAAATCCTATTTTGGAACTTGACTAGTTTCTATAAAAAAATAGATAACATTTTCTCTAAAAATGTGAGTGTTAAAACTTATACAATCATATATAATTTAACATAAGGTAATAATATAAACTCTAAAATATATACCCACATACCCATAGCCCAAGATCTGAGTAAAATCGTGATGACAATTTATATCCTTAAAATCCATTAACAAACTAATAATTAATTTATTAAGACATGTCACTATTAACAATATACATTAGTCGAGTTTCTCTAATATCAAATACACCTCAATTTAAAATCTATTAATTACAATCATACAGATTCAAATAAAATCCCAATTATGCTAAAATACCAAGGGGATTTCAACCCCACCATGGTATGGGTTTAGATTTTTCTCAACAGTTCTAACCCATAGTTGGAATTCTTTACCTATCATATCAACTAAAAAAAAAAATAAGAAGGCGTGAGTCCAGGCAACTCAATAAGTAGGCATGATTATTAAACAAAATCATAGTCAACAAACACTAATCAAAATTTCATCATGTTTAATCCAGAATTTATATCATTCATTCTCGACATCCTAATATACGAATTATTCCATATCATTTCACTCAATGATATCTATCATAATAAACAATTTTATGATAGAATCCAAAATAGTGCAAAAGCCTTGACATTTAATTCTATAAATATCCAACAGTGCATATATGTTACAATATCAAGCTTTATATTCATATTATATAATACATCAATCCTACCTAACATTACAAAATACTTCCTATTCTCCACAGTCACAACGGTTATAAACAAATGTATTTACTTTGATTGAAGGGATATTCATTATCCTTAATATCCATATCATCACTAAATCAACAAGCAACGATCTTGAACAAATATGGGATAACTATTATCCCCAACCAAAATATACATGCCCGGTACAATAAATGGGATATTCTATATCCCCAATCATCATCAAATGCAACCAAAAGAAGAAGCCTACTTACCTCGTGGAAATCAATTCCATAGCTCCACAACTTCACAATTTGTTTTCCATCTACATTCTCATGGCCCTACACAAGAATTATCCAATTTACATATGACAATGTCATTCACTTATGGAAGCAACGCTAATTATTTCATATTAGATCAATGAAAATCAGGCCATCAGAGGGATGCTATCTTCCATGATTCATATATACTCATATGGCATGATTATCTTGCAATTGTCTTTACAAATAGCCAATTAGGCTTTCTATGCAATTAATTTCCTTCTTACTTATTTTCTACACAACACCCTATTTAATCTTTCTTAGGTCATTATTAAATTTCTTAAGGGGGTTTTACTTCTAACCATGCATACTCATTATATACTTCAATTAGCATGTAATTAATTAGGAAAATAACTATTTAAAACTTTAATTCCATTAATTGACAACTTAAACATCAAATACAGGAAACCACAAATAGGTCATAATCATAACAGGTTTTCATACTTCCAATCAGGTGTCAAAACTTTATAATTAAGCTATTAATCCTCTCTACCATGGGAATTGTACAAAATTATGGTCTTTCCCCAAATTTCTACAATTCATCAAACCCGAATTTGACATAATCATGATTTCACATACCAAATCCTTTTAAAATGTTATAATTAAATAATCAATCACATTCTCCATGTCAATTACACTTAACTCAAGCAATTCCCTCAAAATTTTACAATTCACATATGTGTAGAAATCATAGTTAGCTAAATCCATGAATTCTCATTTCCAATTATGTTCTAAAACACCCTTAAATGGGAATAAAATATTTTTCCCATAATTTAACACCAAACCCATCATCTTTTTCCCCAAAACCCTAAACTTTACTATTCACATAAAACTTTGGCAACATAAAAACCATACAATCGGCTAAAGAAAAGGGGTTTACCTTCAATTCCGAGTGTAGCTTCCATCCCAAACCAAGAATCCCACCTCCAGACTCGCATTAGCCTCATCAAATTGCAAAAAACCAAATCTTCCTCCTTTACAATCCTCCAATTCCAAAGAACTTAGGCTAGAAGGGATAATGAGGTGGTTAATCATCTAAATCCACTTGTTTCCTAACTCAAATAGCAAGTAATCAAGCTTTAGAGGAGAGGGGTTTAGGGTTGGGGTGTTGGGGAAGAAAGGGGTTGGGAAAAAATGAAGAAAAATGGGCTAAAAAGCCCTTAAAAAAGTTAATTTTTGGGTCACCGAAATGTCGATGCCTTGGTCTAAAAATTTCTGCCCCCAAAACGTGCAATTTGTTGTCCCCTATAGAGAAGTTTTGGTAAATCATACATAAATTCCTCATAAGACATCATATTCAGATCATTTTGGATGTGTTGTAAAGATAATTTTAAGATCTACGACTTTTATGTTGATCACATTTTCTAATTCAATCTTCAAATTTGATTAATTTTTTCATAAAGTAATGTCTTTTGTTTTAACCCAATTTAGAACTCTAGAGACAACTATAGTATTTTGTCTATAATATTTTCATATGATATCTGATTCATGTGATTCTTGATTCATTATAAGCTAAATTTAGAAAACAAAAAATTTCATGTTGGACATGTTTTCTAAATCATTCATCTTATGTGTCAAAAATTGGGTATAAGTTGCACCTATATCATTTTCAGCATGTTCTCATACAATTGTGTTTAAAATATAAATTAAATTCATTTTTTTCATTCTTTTCCATGTAAGTCTTTCTCCACTCTTTCCCATATAATTTCCATTGAAAGTGTATAATAATGTTTTTCAAATAAATAAGAATCAAATCATGCTAATACTCATTTAAACTTTGTAATTTATACAATCTTATTACACTCAACTGAATTTATCCCCTTCCATTTCAAAAATAATTTTCCTCACCCCAATTATCACTATAATCAATTTGAAAATTTCTTCTTATTTTTAACACTCACTAACACCATAATGTGGTCAAACACATAATTACCCAAAATTAACACCCTAGGTGTTACAATTTATGAATGAAAACTTGACAATGAACAGCAACACAATAATCTAGTAAGGATGCCGTAAATGCAAGGTGATGTAGGAAGACAACTCATCTCATAATGACTTGCAATGGTTGAAGTAGGATCAAACAAAGGATTGGATCTTATTAGAGAAGAAAATTCTCATAATAGATTTTAGTAAAATTTTCATGATAGTATTGACTTTGGTTTTGTGAGAATAAAAATGATTGTTTACAAAAGAAGAATCAATAGTGTCGAGGATCTATTAAAGAACCAAAGTATTACAATGAGAATATGGGCCAAATGCAAATAAGGAGAGATCAATCTATTGAATAGAACCAATACTGATAAAGCCAAGTTTATTCTTTGCATGTGTAGGAAGCATTGTCATAAAGTGACTCTAAGTTGAGTAATTGTCGCCAATTTATTTGTTTAAAAAAATTGTGGATCCAATCAACAAATAAATATAACAGGGGTTGCTATAGCGATCACTGACATTAGAGATTGTTGCAAATTATCACATAGATAATTAAAGATAAGCCACATACCTTATTATATGGAAATATCTGATTGATTTGCCTTACAAAGCCTCTTTCTTATTCTGTGGGGTGACTACTAGACTCTCCAATCATGTACACATTACATATACCTAGGGACTAGAATTGATGGATTCCATAAGAATAACCATAGAGAATATATAGAGAGAGGGAGCTTCTTTACGCATATGAATCCTAATAGGAATGAGATTTATCCATTCACTTGTGCACTTACACAGTCCAAGGCTCACTTGGATTTGTATTATAATGTGAACACACTATCCATAAATAACATCTCCCACTTGTACACATTGTACAATTGATCTCTCCAATCTTGTACAATTTTTTACTTCATATAGGTAAATGGAATGTGTGACCTAATTAGAAAAGGTATCATTGAGGAGTATCATATTAATTCACCACTAACTAACATAATACTACACTCTGCATCTCATTCATTCATCGTCTAACTAACATAATACTATACTCTGCATCTCATTCATCCCTAAACTATTATAATCACACATTTTACAACATTTTTGATCCCTCTTGTAACTAATACAGAGCATATTATTGTCTAAATACGTCTGTACTCATGATTACATTGAAACATCATATGATATAATTGCTCGGTAATGAGTCACACACTTTTAGTGGGATACTAAATGATATTTCCTTAGACATGTCAATCCATCTCAACTTGATTGCTTTCCTAGGCATGCTCTATTAAATTGAATAATCATGATTCTTAGATAAAATGCTAAAGTAGAAATATCAAGTTTCAACTTCACGACATAGTTTCTAGCCACAAGGGGTATTATTTAAACAAAAATTCTATAGGGCTTACACAGTGATGAAGTAGAAACCCATTCAGTCAATCCCTAATATTGTTTACTTACAACAATACTATTGAAAATTGATGTGTAATTTTGATGATAACAAAACTTATAAATGACTTGAACTTAAGCTTATGCATTATTTTATGATATCAAGTAACAAAGGAAGATTCATACAACATGTCCCAACCTTCAGAGGTCTAAAGAAAACTAGTCATTGAATTACTAAACCTTCAAAGGACACATCTCGACCTTCAAAGGTCTAAACAAAGCTAGTCATTAAGCTATCAGACCTTCAAAGGACACCTTTAAACCTTCAAAGGTCTATAGAAGTCTTTGACTAAAGATAACCTCTCCTAATAGCCTTCAGAGGTCTAAAGCTAGTCTTCAGAACTCTGAAGCTGCCACTATAAGCTTTTGGTTGAGTGGATTGCAAGTGATCTGAATTGGTTGAAAACTCAACGAAAGCAATCACAATGGCTCTAATCTCTTCCAAGGCTTATAAATAAGAAGTTTCATTGAAGAGAAAGAGAAGCTTGAGGGTTCTAAGTGTTACAAATGAATCAATCACACAGAACCCAATCAAGTCTCCAAGTGCTTTCACTCCAAGGCACTCCAAGGCTCAAAGAGCTTTAGGTCACATTAAACCCATCTCAAGAGGAATTTGAAGCACTATAAAGTTATTGTTTATTATTTACATTTAAGCTTATACTGTGTATAACTAAGCCTAGTAAGAGGCATTACATTATGTAATCATTATTTTGCTACCAAGGAAATGGATCTTTCTAGTAGAAGTGGAGTGTTGTAATAGATTATTGGTAAGTTTGGAGAAACCAACATTGTAGAGTTTCTGGTAAACTTAGAGAAACTAGGTTATGTATGAGTTCTTGGTGAGCTTGAGAAATTGGCATCGCAGCACCATAACTTGTTGTCTTGTGTCTTCTTTATTTTAGATACATTATTTAATCCAATTATCCTTACTAAATCAATCTTATCTTTTCATAGAAGTTTGAATCATATCAATTAGAGGCCAGATGAGAGAGTTATGCCCATATTATGAAGCGATGCTGAAGTTGTCCAAAATCATCTAATTAGCTTCTTTTTGTACTTAACAACTCCATGTGTCTTCTAAATCAAAATATAAGAATAATTAGTCCATTTAGGCACCAAATAAATATAAAAGACTAAACATAAGGAAATAAAATATAACATTTTACATTCTCATAAGAAAAGGGAGGTATGATTCTACATGTTGTTAGTAAAACCTAAGGTTGGGGATAACATGCAGAGTGGAATAGGTGCGAAGGGAGCCTAAACCACTATAATTCTTGTGTGCTTATTGTCTTATGTGTTTTTGAGCTTTCATTGCTATTTATTTTTTGTACTTGCACATCTCTTTAATCTCCTAATCTTACACCCTATTTTTTTGGGTTGTAACAATTGGAATCAGAGTAGGGCATTTAATTTGAGATTTAATTATCTTTTAATATGAGGCTTGAAAATTTTGTGGCTGGCAGATTGGTCAGACGGCTTGAGTGGATGATGGGTATATGTGTAATGTCTAACATTATAAAATGAAAATTTTTGCTGCAGATGGCTAAATGTTAAAGTAATTTAGTGTGTAGGTTGAGAATTCAATAACAAAGGGGGCCAAAAAGTATGATAGTGAGCTGCATGTGCATCTGTCTATGTGCATTGTTGGAGTATTGGAGGAGGGTGGTTGTTAAATACTCCACTATCCCCCTTTTCCCCATTGTAATTCATTTTCTCCAATTCCCAACATCCCCACTTCTTGATAAACCTTCCAATCTTATGAATTTTGGTGCTAAATTATTAAAAAATTGATATTAGTTGGTTTAGCAACACTCCAACATCGAGAAAGCATTGAACTCTACGGATTGGAACCATGAAAGTTGAAGGGAAAAGTCAATTTTCATTCTACAAACTAATTTTGTGGATTCTAGTTGAAGTAAAGTGAATGGTAAGTAATTTCAGTTATTAATTAACTATTTCTATTAGATAAAATTTTTAAACTTTGGGTTTTTAAGACAAATCTCCATAATTGGGGAGCTAGGATTTAGGGAAAAGATGAATTGAGTAAGGAAATGGATGTTAGCTTGTGAATTATAGTATAAACCCTATTAAAACTTGTTTATGTGTGGTTTAGGACAAATATCTCTACTCATAGATGACAAATATATGGAATCCTGGAAATTACACTTTGGATATTTGATGAAATGCCATTAAGAAAGGTGTGGCATGATTAACTTCTGCGAACTACCCCATAACCACCTCAATTAGAGTTGGATGAGAAATTAGATAAACCCAAATTAGGATTAGGCTATGAAATGAGAATAACCTTTATGAAAATGAGATTTTATACACAATTGATACACTTGAATGATTATGGGACACATATTTTGAGTGTAGGATTTCTAAATTTTGAAGTGAATTGTGGAAACAAAGGATAAAGGGGGAGAAAGGTGCATTATTAAGGTAAGCAGTTCTTTTTCACAATGTATTTAAGTTCTAATTTTAGTAACTTAATCTATCCAAACACTAATTTATGATTTTAGCTATGACTTAGCATATCACAATTTAATTGAGTTTAATCATGTGAATGGATAATGTTTTACTATACTTGGTTGAAAATGGATTTATTTAGTATGTAAAATTATCCTTGTATAGTGTGTTGAGATACCATTCATATCCCTTGAATTTGAATTTAGGATGTAAAGTGCCCAAGTGATTAATATACATTATAAGAATAGATTAGTGCTGCTATTATTCTCTTAAATAAAGTAATTTCAAGCTTAAATGATAGGATTAAAGTCAGGGAATAATGGTTAGAATAATGTGTCAACAAAGGAATGTAAAATAGGCTCAAAATGCACAAAATGGGCAAGTGGGTAGCGATTTGATGCCACAGTGTCATTGTAGCAATGCACACCAACAAGCAAAATGGGATAGAAATTTTGACGCCACAGCGTGTAGCAGCTAGGTCACTATAGCAAAACATTATAGCTTGGACAATGTAGCCAAGCATTGTTCATAGTGGATTTAATGCCGCAACGTGGTTTTGTAGCAAACATAGTAGATGTACTGTAGCAGTACTATTCATAATGGAAAATTTGATTTTATAATGATTTTGTAGATATATATATATACATGGGAATGGAATTTATATTGTGAATATCATGCATTGATGCCTTTAAGGATTCTAAGAAAAAATGATGATATAACAAATCTTGAGTTAAAACAAAGTGTGATATATTTAAGTAACCTCGTGGTTAAGTTGTCTAAGGAAAATAAACTTATGATAGAAGTTTATGAGTGGGCTTGGCCACTTATCTAAATATTTGCTGGTTTGGAATAACGGTGAGTTTATAATTGTTATATAATTGGCTTTGAGTGCTTGTTGGGATGACTGATTGGTTAATTGTGATTTCACCCATAAAGAGGGCTTTGTTAGTAATATCACCTGTACTGGCGAAAAGGCCTGATAAGCTTATTGTGTGAGACTCTTCTGATTACTTAGTAAATATGGATGGGGAACTTACAATCCCTGGATTGCAGTGAAGGCGAGGTATCACAGGCTCGTAACATTCATAGTCGGGATTGTGAGGAAGGACCCGATCACACCAAAGATGTAAGAAAACTAAGTCTACTTGGTTGTGACAGTGTCCACTTGGGTTATGGCAGAATCCACATGATTTTGGCAACATCCACTTGGTTCGTGGCTGAGTCCACTTGGTGTTGGCCTCCTGAGCAGGGTATTGACTGATAACAGGTAAATTCCAAGAAGAGAATGTGAGTAAAGGAATGAATATTGATTTTCTAAGACACAAGTAATAGGTCCCAAGGATGAATAACATCGTGTTAGATTCTTATCTTGTTTTATTAGCCACATGATAATAGTTTCATTTGCATGTGTTAGATTTCTTAATAATACTTCTTATTGATTATTACTTCCATACCTGCTTATCAAGTTACTCAGACTCACTCTACTTATTATGTTTTAGCTAATAGGCCGGAAGACGGAGCCCAATGAGGGGTTGGAGCTTAAAACAGGGATAGAACTTGATGTTTAGAAGTCCTTACTTTTTTGTGTATTTTGGGATGTATTATGAATGTATTTTGCAGGTTAAATCGATGTTGTGATTAATATGTAACTAATGGATTGTAATTACAAATAAAACAAAGATTTATTAATTTAGTTTGCATGTCATTATTGAAGCAGGGGTAGGTATGCCTTTTTTCCTCACCCTACCTTTATAGTGCAACTATGATTCTAGGCAATTGTGGGTGCTTATATTTCTTATACACAAGTTTAAGAAGGTAAGTTTAGGGGAGATTCTGGCCATGAGTACTCCTGTTACTGCCTTAGTAGTGCCTTTGAAAGGTGGGGAATTACACTTTGTTAGTGTGATCTTGTATGATAAATAATTTTGGTTGAAACATAGACGATCAATCAAACATTAGACCTTTGTATTTTGATTTGAAACATTATAACTATTGGAAAATGAGAATGAAAAACTTTTTTTAATTACCAATAGTTATAATTTGTGGAAGATTATAGAAGATGTTGGTGTTGGTCCCTTTAGAGTGGCACAACCTAAGAGGGGAGGGGTGAATTGGTCTTTTAAAAATTTAAAGAGAAACCCCATTTGAAAATTAAAACCCTCTTAGTAGTTCAATAAATAAAATAATGTAAGTATGGAAAGTAATCATAGAGTAGATACAAAAATTTTATAGTGGTTTGAGATACCTTCTCTACTTCACTCATCCAATTACTCTCTTCAGTGACTTGGGTTCCACTAACTCAATGGAGTAGAATACAAATTAGTGCATACGGCACTCTTATTGATTCTAGCTCAAGGGGGCATAAAATAATTAGTAAATTGGTTCTCAGATACACTCCAACAATTAATATTTCTTAAGTTTGGTCTCCAATACCAACTTAAGGAACAAAGAAAGGTAAATGAAGGATTACACTTTAATGACTACTTCAATCAATGCATAGGGGAAGACTAAAGAAGCTTTGTTGGTCCCTTATGGTAGCTCAATTTAATTAAGCATATAAAAATTTTGGCCAGATTAAAACAATTATTTTGAAATAAAATGAAAGCAGTCATAAAGCACACTTAGACACTTGTTTTTATAGTGGCTCATCCCAACCTAGGTTCCTACTCCACTTCTTTGAGTTAGTCTTTCCTACTGCACTTAGGTTCCACTAATACATTGATAAAAATTACACTTGTTGGTTTTTCGAGTACACCAACTAACTCTTACAAACTCAACAAGTTTTCCCTACTTGCTATAATAAATATAATCTCACCACAATCTCACTACAAGCTCCTTGCTAGTAGAAATATAAAATAGTAACAATTTTGTATAACAAAATTGCTTCTTACTTAGGTTGTTTGTGTACAAATAAATATTAGCTAATAAATGATGTAACAATGAAAAGAATAAATTTAAACTTCTTGATGTTTGATGTAGTTATAGCTTTGAATACATTATTCAGATTTTAGTGCAAATAAAGTTAAATGCTCAGAAGAAAAACTTTGAAGTCTTGTAAATGCTTATATTAAATCCCTTAATTACTACTCTTCCAGAGATTTGAATCTCCCTTTTATACTTTGGGAAGAACTTTTGGCTGTTAATGATTCCTTCTGGCAATTTTTTGACTAGTTTAGATTACGTTATCTACACTCAACGTAATTTGCCTTATAAATGTACTTCAGAACTTCTGAAGTTAAATTTTTGAACATTTAAAGGTCAATTACCTTGTTAGTTACTGTCTCCATATTTAATTTTAGAGCTTCTAAAGCTCTCTTTTAGATCTTCTGAGCTTTCGTTTGCTTTGAACTCCATTCCAGCAATGCACTTTAGATCATTTGAAGTTGGTCTCTCAAGTTTTGAAGTTCCTTCTGGTGTCTGACATTTTTGATGGCTACATTTTTTCTTCTAAAGCTTATATTTATCATCTAAAGCATACTTTGAAAAGGCTTCCTTGCTTCTTAATAAACTCTAATTGTTCCTTCTAACTTCTAAAGCATGAAAATCTTCCTCTCAAGTTTTTCTGAAGCTTTCAGACATAGCTTTCAGACCTTCTATTATCTTCAACAACTTTTGAGCTTAACCTCTGAATTCCTCAAACTTGAAGTTCACCTTTGAAGCTCATGTCCACCATCTAAAGAATCTTTTGAAGATACTCTAAAGCTTTTAGATGTAGCATTTGCTCTTTTAGACTTGACTTTTATATCTTCTGATAACTTCTTCATATTTTGAACTTGTTCCTTTTGATTATGCAAGTATTCCAGTGCATCTGAAATCCTTCTCTTGGTTTAAAATTATCTTTCATAGAACATTTCTAGTTATGCATCCTCTGAAATCTTAATTATGATGAATTTCAACTTGATATGATCTTGTACATGTTGTCCATCACTATGAAGTTACTTTGCTAATTTAATTAACCTATTTTATTGACTTATTTCTGCAACACTTGGGAAAGTAACTTGTTAGTACCTTAATTTTTCACTCTCATGTTTGCTCACAATTAAAACTTAGCTAGTTAATACATTTATTATCAAAATCAAGCTAAATAAAGAGGGTTAGGTTTAACATTCTCCCCCTTTTTGATGATGATAAAATATTTGAATGATATATCTTTCATAAATAAATTTTGGGAACTAAAAGGAAATATACTTTTAAAATAGATAGCTCCCCCTAAATAAGTGCATTTACTTAATACTAAGTAAGTGAAATTCTGTTATGCACTTGTTTAATTTTCAGTTCATGTGATATTATCGTTGCAGTTATTTATTTCTCTTATCATTATTATTTCTCCTTATTTCTATTTTCTCTCCCCTTATTGGCATTACTTCTCTTATCTGATGTTTCATTTCTCCCCATTTTACTATTATCTCTCTTATCTCTCCCCCTTTTTATTATAATTAAAAAGAACAAAAGAGAAAAAAAAAGAAAAACATATGAATAGAATCTGAATTGTATTTCATTGAATGTTATACATGTGAACAAAACATTGCATGGTACAAAATTATGTGCCATGTATAACAGAGAAGAAAACACTGATATAAGTACAACAGAGAATAAAAACAGGTATTAGTAGTGGATCATTTTTTGGTTTTAGCCCTCTATGTGTAGGTGAGTGGGAAGCTTGTTGATTGAGTAGGTTGAGGAGGGGGTTGGGGTCTAGCTTTGGAAGTTCAAGGTTTCTTAGTTATATGGGAAGGTTGTGAGGTTGAGATGAGTATGTTAGAGGAATGTGTAAGAGGTATGGCTGTTGGGGGTTCTTTTTCTAGAAATGGTCCAGATATAGTGATAGGTATGATCTTAATTCTTGCCTACTATGCTTGATCTAGGAGTTCGGGGAATGGAAGTGGAAAAGATTCTAAGTTAACTTGGTAATTGACACTACAATTACCTTGGAATTCTGCATAGGTCATGGTTATGGGTTCTAAGGTTGGATGAATAGTCTCGGTGGGTGGTTTGGGAGGAAGTTTGGATTTTGGTTTAGGTGGGGATCTAGTTCTAGTGGTTTTGAGTTTTGGTGTGGCTTTAGGTTTGGGAGTGGATTTTGGTTTAGTTTTTGGTAGAGGCTGAGGTTAGGAGATGGGTTCTTGTTCTACCTATGGCTTCGGGAACTTGTTTTGAACCTAGATGTAGTGGAAAAGGTCAAAGTTGAGAAGTTCAAGGAAGGGAGGAGGAAAGTTGTTAGAAATGGCTTGTAGATTAGCTTGATGGAAGGAAATGAATTCTTCCTCAGTGATATAGGTGAAATGGTGTGGTCCTAATGGTGAAAGGTGGTTAATCCTAGGGGAATGGGTGAAGGGAGTAGTTGGAGAATGTGTTGGATATATTCATCTAGAAATGTTTCTAGGTGAGGGAGGGGTTGAGGAGAATAGTTAAAATAGGCAAGAGGAGGATAAGGTAGAAGTTGAATTCTATAGAGGGATTGGGGATCAAAAAAAGAACTATGAAAAGGGCAGCTCCTATGGAGTAAGAATGAGGTTGTGTGAAAGGAACAAGTCAGAGATGGCAGTGTTGATATTTGATCAAGCTTTGAATTCAGAAATGGAATTCTAGTTGGGTGGTAGATTCAGATAAGAATATCAACATTATCTTCTTTTTCCTTTGGAGGAAGAGGAGGAGGAGGAGGTGTGGAAGGAGGAGTTGGGATGAACTTGGTTGGGATATCTTATGAATCCTAGGAGTCAAGACCCATCCAGATACTCTTCATACCAGGAGGAATGTGAGGTTTAAGAAGGTGGATGATCCTAAGGTGTCTATAGGTATATAGAATGATGGATTGGCAATGATTTTGGTGTGAAGTGGTGATTGAGATTAGGTTTGGGGTTGTAAGTGGAGGGAGGAGGTGGCTTCAGAGATTAGGCTCTCTGAATGGATGATATTGATGGGAGGATTTGAGGGTTGGTTAGTTTGGTGAGGAGAGTGATTTTTGGTGTGAGATTGGGAAGGTGAGTGTGTGGAAGAAAGGTGAGTGGATCAAATGAGTAATGGGGTTTTGTGGTGATGGGTAGGGAAGGATTAGGTTGAGGATTGGGCTGGTTGAGGATAGGCTCTTGTAGACTCAGCCAGGGAGAACAATGCATCCAGTTTGTGATGCACTGATTCCTTAATTTTGTCTACCCTAAAGTGTCAGGTTGATACACTAGTTTTCTAGCTTAGTGTACATGGGTTCTAGCTGGCTTTGGAGTTTTTGTAGGTTGAGGGAGGCTGGTTGGGTGGTGGTAGGTTGTTTGGTTTGGGTGATAAATGGGTGAATTGAGAGGTATGCTTGTGAAGGTGAGACTGCTACATCTTCTTCTTCTCTTATTGTCTCTTTTTCTCTTCTTGTTTCTTCTTCTACTCTTATCCTCTTTATTTGTTCATCCTTTCTTGGCTTTCCAAGAATTCAAGCTTTTGCACTTTGTTGGAATCCAATCTTCTTGATTATCAGCTGGCTTATGGAGTCAGATAGTTTGGGTGCTTCTCTATCTTCTTCAGATAGGTCCACTCCAGCTTCTCTAAGAACTTTTGAAAAAATCATCCCATAAGGAAGTGGACATCTATGATTAGCTTTCACCATGTATAGATGGTCTAAAATTATTTGGGCCAAGTCTATCTTCCACTTATTCTTTAGTGCCCATAGTATTTTGGCCTCTCTTTCTGAAATTTGGTCTAAGTTACCTATCTTTGGATGAATATTGTTGATAACTAAGATATGGACTAGGTTTAGATTTAAGCCTAGGTGGCTATTATGTAGATAGTTCTCCTTCTCTCCAATCCTAATTCCTACCAGCTTTGAAAATAAATTTGCCCTGGACTTGGGCCAATTGCTCTCATCTTTCTCTAATGATTTCCAAAGACAGGTCGACTTCTACCCTGCCTATCTAAGACTTCTTAGCGCTAGCATCCTAATTGCTTATTAGTGCTTACACTAACCAGTTGTGGCAAAAATCTTGATAACTTAGAAATGTCTTCCATCGTTGGTATTCTAACCACTGAGTTACTTCAAGATTTATTCCATCAACTCCAAACAAATTGAAATAAAAATTCTTTCTCTAACAATTTTCTTATTCTCAAAGTGTTTCTGAAATTTTTTAAATTAGGACATCTTGTTATTGAATATTAAATTACAAGTGTCTTCATATTTTCCCAATTTCTTGCTTAGAGTTCTCATTTTAGATGTCTCCCTTCTTCTTTTGGTTGGAGTTTCTTCCTCTGAGATTTCTCTTCTTCTTCTTCTTCTTTCAGACTCTGTTGATGCATAACCAACTACCTTGCTTGCTTCGTTGGTTCTCGCCATTTTTAGCAATTGGATTTAGGGTTTTAGGGAGAATGAGGGTTTTGGAAGGGTTTTCAAAAGAATGAGAGACTCTTTCTTGAAATTGAAATGGAATAGTGTCAATTCAAAATAGTATAACGTTATTTAACATGAGTGGGAATTCAAATCATTTGATCCGAAATAAGGTTTCAGAGTTAGATATGGGAGTCTCAGATGTTCTAAATGGGTCTTGTTCACTTAGAGAGTGGTTTTTTGATTTCATATGTTCTAAAGTTTTCACTTTAGAATTTCTGAAAATGCTATAGTTAATGCTGAAAGGCTTGACAAGGGAAGTTATGTTTCTGATAGTTTGAAACGGAGTTTAGCCCGATCTTTAGATGTTCTGAAGTAAAATTTTAAAACTTTGAAGGTGTCTAAGTGCTTCAGATTTTGAAATTTATGAAGTCAGCTTGATCTTTAGATGTTCTAAAGTGAAGTTTAAGAACTTCTAAAGGTGTTAAGTTTTCCAAACTTTGAAATTTTTTGCAATAAGCTATGAAACAACATCTGGAGCTCTTTTAGAACTTTAGAAAGAACCTTTGAAACTTATTAATTACTAGAAAACTTAAGTAAAACATGGAATATAACATTTGAGATCATTTAAGTCATAGAGAACATAATCAAAAGTATTTTTAAAATATGGCAGTGACATGCATTTAGATATAACATTGAGAACATGTAACTAAGAACATTATATGATGATCATATGATAAGCATTTTATGCATATGCATTTATCACACCCAGCTGCTTTCTAATTTTATAAAATCTATCCTCTGGGAGTGGCTTAGTGAAAATATCTGCTAATTGATCTTCAGTTGGTACATATTCTAAGTAGATACTGTGATTTTGCATGAGATCTCTAATGAAATGATGCCTAACTTCTATATGGTTAGTTCTTGAATGCATAAAAAGATTCTTCGTTAGATTAATTGCACTAGTATTATCACATCTGATGAGTGTATTCATATATTTTTAACCATAATCACCTAGTTGTTATTTTATCCAGAGAATCTATGCACAACAACTACCTGCTGCTACATACTTAGCTTTAGTAGTTGATAATGCAATAGATGTTTGTTTCTTGGAAGACCATGATATGATCATGCTTCCGAGAAACTGACATGTTCCTGAGGTACTCTTTCCATCTAATCTATAACCAGCAAAATTTGCATCAGAGTACCATACTAATTACAAGTTTGAATCTTTTGAATACCATAAACCAAGGTTTTGTATATCTAAAAGGTATCTAAAGATTGTTTTAACAGCTATATGATATGATTCTTTAGGATATTATTGAAATCTAGCACACATACAAACACTAAGCATGATAGCAGGTCTACCAATAGTTAAATACAATAGAGATCCTATCATACTTCTATAAAGTTTTTTACAAATGGACTTACCTTTCTCATCTTTGTCCATTTTGATAGAGGTACTCATTGGAGTTCCCAAAGGTTTTCCATCTTCTAACTCAAACTTTTTTAGGAGTTTTTTTGGTGTATTTAGCTTGGTGGATGAATATCCCTTCATTTGCTTGATTTGCAATCCCAAAAGGAAGTTTAATTTTCTCATCAAACTCATTTCAAATTCTTCCTGCATGACTTAGAAATTTTTTGATATAGTTTATCATTAGTAGCACCAAATACAATATCATCAACATATATTTGCATAATTAAAATATCTTTCATGTCATGGTTAATGAAGAGTGTGGTATCTACTTTAGTCCTAGAGAAACTTTTCTTAATTAAGAACTTGCTTAGCTTCTCATAACATTCTTTACAAGCCTTTTAAGACCATAGAGGGTTTTCTTGAGTTTGAAGACATGGTTTGGATCATGAGAGTCTTCAAACCCAAGGGGTTGTTCCATATACACCTTTTCATTTATGAATCTATTTAAGAATGCACTTTTGATATCCACTGATATAACTTAAATCCATAAAAGATCCATCTAATGTAACTTAAAATCCATAAAAGATGTAAAATTTAATAATATTCTAATTACTTCTATCCTAGCAAAAGGGGCATATTACTCTTCAAAGTCAATTCCTTCTTCTTTACAGTAACCCTTTGCTACCAATGTTACCTTATTTCTGACAACTATTCTAGATTCATCTAATTTGTTCCTAAATACTCATTTAGTTCTTATAACAAATTGATGGTCTGGTCTTGGAATAAGTGTCCATACATTATTCTATTTAAATTGGTCAACTCTTCTTGCAAAGTAATGACCCAATTTTCATCTTTTAAGGGTTTTTCGATGCATGTTGGTTTTAGTTCAAAAATAAAGACAAAATTGTCACATACTTGGTGATATGAAGATCTACTTCTAACTTTATCATATATATCATCAATTATCTAGTGCTCAGAATGAGCATGTATGAACCTTCAATCTCTAGGAAGGGAATTGTTACCTTCTATAACAAGTACAAAAAGAGGAAAAACAAAAATGGGATAACATGAATAAGATTTATCATTTTTGGAATGAATCAAACAATTTCCATTTTATTGTTGATTGTTTGTCCTCAATTAATTACACTTGTCGTGTACATCAGAAAAGTTATATGTTCACATCCCAGACCACAAGTGGTCCTAATTATATTTCCTCAATGGGAAAAAACCCATGATTAAAAGGAAGAGTACAATGCATCTTAAAGATCCAAAAATAAAACACACACTCTCTCAAAATGAACGTATATTGTCTTTTAGATCACCTAGCACATTGCGATGACTTGATATTTAGGGGGATCGCCCAAGTCAATAGGAGGATAGGATGATATGACTCTAGACTAGTTATTAGATACTGGGTCATCCTAAAGAATGGGTGTTTTTATTCGATTGATTTATCCTGGGTGGAATCAAGACTAGGTGATTTTAATTATTTAGACTGTAAGAAACCATAGAGACAAGTGACCTAGGTTTGATTCAGCTTTCTTTCAATGACCATGAGAAGCTTAAGAAGAGTGAGCCAATTTGACTGGATTTAGCTCTGCTCTCTCAATTACCCATGAGAAGCTTAGAAAGAGTGGGACTAGGATGACTGGATTTGGCTCGACTCTCTCAATTACCTATGAGATGCTTAAGAAGAGTGGGACTAGGATAACTGGATTTGGCTCGGCTCTCTTAATTACCCATGAGAAGCTTAGGAAGAGTGGGATTAGCTCAGCTCTCTCAATTATCCATGAAAAGCTTAGGAAGAGTGGGATTAGCTTAGCTCTCTTAATTGACCCATGAGAAGCTTGGGAAAAGTGGGACCAAGATGACTAAATTTGGCTTAAGTTTCTCAATTACCCATGAGAAGCTTAGGAAGAGTGGGCCAGGTTGGTTGGATTCGACTATTTTAGTGAATGATATCTGTTAAGGTTTGACTTAGTGAGTCATGACTCAGTGACTCAGTCCTAAACTTAGGCTTTAGGATGATTTGGTGAGTGTTATTAGTTAAGATTTGACTTGGTGACCTAATCCTAAACTTAGGCTTTTGAATGAATTGGGAAGTGGTATTTGCTAAGGTTTGACTTGGTGAGTCATGAACTCAGTGACTTGATGAGTCATGACTCAGTGACTCGGTGAATCATGACTTAGTTACTCGGTCCTAGACTTAGGCTTTTGGATGAGTTGATGAGTGGTATTTTCCAATATCCTGTGAAAAATGAAAGCGTGTGATCTTTGCTGTTTATACTGTGAGAGATTGAAGATCTAGGTTGCATGAATTAAGACCAATTATACTTTGAGTTAATTACGCCTAATCATGGTTAGCACAAATGATAGTGATTAGTGTTAAATGACATTTCTTAATTGAT
>JAYJMB010014443.1:0-45915 GCA_036873735.1 Pouteria campechiana
CTCACTTTCTCACACTGGCACCCATAATGGGATTTTATCAGAATTTTGGCAGAGTTTCCCCTTTAATTAACATAATTCATGTTCTCATACAACTATGCTCAAAATATAAATTAAATATAAATTTTTCTTCATTTTTTAACACTCAATAACACTATAGTGTGATTAAACATGTAATTACTCAAAATTAACACCCTCAGGTGTTACACTTCTGCAGTAATCTGTTTTCGTTCTTCAAATGTCAATTCAATTATAAATGTTTACACACTATCAAATCCATTATCTAATCAATATGAAGTTCCATACGATTTTTCTAACAGGAAAAGAATGACAACTTGGAAGATGCAAGCAGTGAACTAATACTTTCAGATGAAGGTGTGGTGAGGTTCCAGATAGGGGAGGTTTTGGCTCACGTCTCTAGGGAAGAAGTGGAGAGTCGGCTGGAGAAGATGAAAGAGGAGACTAGTGAGGCTTTACAGAAGCTGGAGGAAGAAAAAGAGTCAGTTCTTTCTCAGATGGCTGAGCTAAAGAGAATCTTATATGGAAAATTCAAGGATTCCATTAATTTGGAAGAAGAATGAGTTGGGTATTTATTACCAATACTCCCTTTTTTGTTGCAAAAATGAATCAATGTCTTTAAAACTACAGTTTGGTCTCTATGAACATGATTTTCGAATCTTTTTGCCATTTCACGGAATCTATATTGGTTTTCCCTACTGGTTGAATACTCTCTCTAATTGAAAGGTCAGCATGTCTATATTGGTTTTCCCTATAAAGTTCAACTTGAAAGGTCAGCATGTCTAGAAAAGTTTAGCGGTTGGTGAACAATGTGCAGTTCTTAAATTTGATCACTCTTAGTTTGGCTATTGACCTTGTCACAATATGATGGTTCTATCATTGGACGTCATGAAAGAAGTTGAAGCAACTGTCCCTTAGCCATGTGCATTTGAATAGGCTTAAGCTACATCCTACATGCAGTCATACATGGGATTGCGGCATATCCGTGTACCTTTCTTTTCGGAAGACACTTCAAATATCGGCTGTGGCTTGATTTATTGGTATCATGGAATGGTTGCACTACAAAATTGGGGATTGTTATTAATAGGAAAATACATGGCTATTTTGTGTCTGCATTTTTATGTGGAATTTTGGCTAGCAACCTAGTAGAACAGCCAACGACAGCCATGCATGCGTTTCCTATAAAGATGATCTCCTTGTTCTCTGTTTTGTGGGGAATAATATGTTTTCCTTGTGAATATTTTTGTTGTGCTGAGCCTGTCTTGTGAGTAATAACATGCGAGCTTGGACGGTCCTTTGTATGCAAAAAATTATAGATATGCTACAATAATAAAAAAAGGGCATTTGAAGATGTCTAAAATTTGCGGAAAATTACATGCAATACTTACATTTTTTAAACAATTTCAAATAACCATGTAAGGATCGAATAATTTGCATATATATTAATGCCGTTAGTAACCGTCCGAATGCTCTGAAATGGACTTTTATTATTTTTTAACACACTGAAAATCTCTCTCAATTTTCGTTTCCATCGCATTTGCCGAATACATCCATGATGCGCAATCAGGAAACCATCTTCCCAACACAGTCTGCTCTGGAGTGAGCATTCAGATAATTTCAAATCGAAATGGGCTGTGCTGATTGCCATTTTTTTTACCTGTTTTTTTTTTTTTTTTCCCCGTGTTGATTTCCTACCTATGCATGCAACAGCTGCCTCTAACATCCTGCTTTGACCCACTTCAAATCCCCACCCGCATCGTTCATCGCAGAACCGTTCCATCTCTAATCCCCACCCGCATCGTTCATCGCAGAACCGTTCCATCTCTTCATCATCTTCTTTGGGGATGGGTTAAAGTGGGCCTCAAGTGGGGAGGCTAATGGCCCGTTGGTGATCTCTGGCTTTGCTGCTACCGTCTGTATCCCCGTCTCCATGCTGAGGATCAACATCACAAGTGCACAGATTATCCAAACATAGATCATAAGCAAAGCTCATCAAAGGCACAATAATTTCCATGGAAAAAACCCGTCAGCATTAAAAAAGAAAAGAAAAGAGGCATCTGCACGTATATCTACACTTTTTACATATAATTACAAATACACCTACATGTTTGAAATATTAGCAAATATACCATAAATTAATAAAAAATTTGCAAATATATTAATTTCATAATTATTATGACACTTAATTTAAAATTTATGAAAAAATAGTGCCTATTTTAGACTGTCAGTCATTAAGGTTGAAAATAAACATTAAATTTTTTTAATAATTCTTAAATTCTGCATCAAAATAGTTATTGAATTGATATATTTGCAAATGTTTTAAAAATTTAGAGTTATATTTGCTAATATTTCAAAAACATAAGTATCTTTGCAATCATGGGTAAAAAAGTATAAGTATATCCACAATTGCTCTTAAAAAAATTCATGGAAAAGAAAGAATAAATTCATTATGATCCCAAAAAATTACACTAAGAAATTTATACCGAGAAAAGCATCCTGCCCCTTCTCAATCATTCAACATATACAACTCTCACTTTTACTCTTTGAATCTTTTGTCCTTATTCGAAGGGTGCTTTAGCAAAAGGTTCTTTTTAAAATTTTTATACATATATTATATTTATTTATTCATAATTACTATAGTTTTTAACAATTATTTAGTTGCTGATATCACTATTATATTTTTCTATTATTGTCGTTCAAGTCCCAAAAATTGGACTTTTTCAGATTTTCTTGTGCCTTTTAGCCCCCCTTACCGAAACCATTGTTATCAAAACCAGACCAAATTTGCCAATTAGACTGGTTCGATCATGAACTAGTTAGTTGAATAGTTCGATCTAGTCAGGTTCTGTTCAGTAGTAAAATTTTTGTTATTTTAATATTATTAATAAAATAAAATGGTGAATTAAAATAGTATATTATTATACAAAATATTTATATATTTGAATTAATTTATGGTTTAGATTTTTCAAAAATATATTGTATTATTTTTAAAAAAATTTCAAAAAAAGGAAAATCAATTCAATTCGTTGAATTGACTAGTTGAATCGTGAACTGGACACTTGACTGGTTCAACCACCGGTCCAATTTTAATAACATTGACCGAATCCCTTTATTTATTTTTATGCACCTTGAGTCAACTAATCAGGCTAAAGGTGAGTTGCGTTCAAGCCAGATGTGCCCAAGCCCGAATACATCAAGCTTGTGAAAGGCAAGATTAGACTAAGCCTAGTGCCATAGGCAAGCTAGGTTGAGAAATGCTCAGTGTCTATAGGCAAGGCCCACACTCTAGGTCTAGTCTAGTTGGTTGACTATCGTGGAGGGTGGGAGTGATAGCATCATCTAAAGTGGGTTGAGCTCCCAAAAGATGGAAGCCCCATAGGTAAAGCCATTGTGCCAGCCAAGGTTCCAACCCAAGCATGTAGTAATTGAGGTGTGTCGGTAACAGTGATTGGTTGTCGATATGGAGATAAATGGACGGAAGAAATTGGCTTTTATATTTTAGGACTTCTAAATATTCAATTTTGGTGATCGAATATTCATTTTCTAGGTTTTTGGATGTTTTGAATCTAATATATGGGTTAAATTGTTCAAAAAGTGACCAGATCTAGAGTTTTGTGGCAAAGCCAACATATAATACTACTTGTCACACCCTAGACCTAAGGTGACCTCTATTGGCACCATGTAAAATTCAAGAGTGAAATCTCCTAAGATTTATCATGCTAAAGATGAAGCATAATAGAAAACTATACTCTTAATTAAGGAGGAGAAAACATTTTTACATCTTATTAATTATGTGGCTTTAGAGTACTCAACAAACACAATCTCAATAATTGAAATCTCAAATAACAAGGCATAATAATAAGTGGTCTAGCTTCCATCTAGATAAGTTGTAATCTAGCCTTGCAATATATCTACAAAATAAATAGAGTGAGTTCATACTTGCCACGCCCCAAACCCGAGGTGGCCTCTATTGGCACCACCTTGAATTTGAGGGTGAAATCTTCCAGGATTTATCATGCTAAAGATTAAACACAATAAGAAACTATACTCTTAATTAGGGAGCAAAAAAATTTTTTTACATCTTATTAATCATGTGACTTTACAATATTCAACAAATACATTCTGAACAAATGAAATATCAAATAACAAGGCATAATAATCAATGGTCTTTTGGCTTCGATCTAGTTGGGTTGTAATCTAGCCTTGCAATATTCACAAAATAAATACGGTGAGTTCATGTGAACTCAAAAAGTAAAGAGATTCACACATGTAAGCCTTAATTTCCATCACACACATGCATATAATATATGACCAAAAAGCACTTAGCAAGTCAGGCATCAACACATGCAAAACATACATTATCCCCACAAATCTAACCAAACTAGCATCCACCTATCTTGCCGACCCAAGTCTACCCTTAAGGATCATCTAGATCATACATGCATTATCAATTATCTTACCACTATCTATTTGGGTCATTTCCTAAGCTTAACACCATAGATATGCTAGCAACCAATTTAATGAGCTCCAACATTATTGTATGGAGGTAAAATCTAATCCCTTCATGACTGCCCATGAATATCTCAAGATCTGTTGGATGATTTGAACCTTTCATTTGATCCAGAATATTGAACCAAAGCTCCTTTACTTGGATTGACTTTGATAATGAATGTATTTAGACTACCAAGTTTTGATAATGAGCAAAAGTATATGAGTGGATGATTTAGCTACTAATATTTATGTTCCCTAGTATTGCAGTGATAGGTATAAGATATATTTAGGGAAATAATTTAAATTGAGTGGACAACGTAAACAAGACAATATCAGAGACGAGATTTACCTTCTATCAAAGAAAGAAAATGTAAATGCTCAAAAGAGAAAGAATGATATTGAAATTTTGAAAAAAGTCTTAGATAAAATGAGACATGACTGAGTTCATGAAGAAAAGTGTCAACATATGAAGAAACTCAATAAATCTAAAGATCGTCAACTAAAGACATATGATCAGACCTCTAAAATATTTTAGACGCAATGACTACATATTCAAGGCCAAATTTTCATATCAAGGATATGTCTAGTACCAAACAAGCTCAAAAGATACTTTGGAAGCATTTTTAGGATGCTACCAAAGTTTATTAGATAGATGCCCAAGTCTAGACACAATTTGGCTTCAAAAACAAACTTCAAAAAGGAAGAAATAAAGTTCAGACAAAGTGAAGCAGAATTCCGAATGCAAGCAACAATTCAAATAGAAGCAGAACCAAGTTCGTACACAAGTAAAGTAAGAAGCCAAGATGCCATGAGTTCAAAGCTATCTCAGATAGAAATCCACAACGCATCTCTTTGTCCAAAATAGATCAGATATGAACTTGAGATGAAACCAAAGTTAAGCTCGGTCAGTCCAAAATTTTACTTTGGACAAAGCCAACTCAATATAAGTCAAAGTTGAAGTTCATCACGCATGACATGTGCTCCACTCTACTTCATTCAGTCCAAAATTTTATTTCAAACCTAGTAAAGAAATTCAAACAATGCCAATTGAGTCACTCACTTAGTCCGAAAATTTATTTCTGATGTAGTAAAGAAATTCAAACATGCCAGTTGAGTCTCTCACTTAGTCCAAAATTTTACTTCGGACACAATGAAGCATTTCAAACTAAGCGAAATGACGAACAACTTCTTTTAGTGTAAGTTTTTCGATGAAAGTTTCTCTTCTTTGTCTCAAACTTACTTCAGACAGAGAACCCGTGAGAACATTTAAACAGGCAAAAAATCTCCAAGATTCACTCACATTTAATAATTGTCATCTTCTCCAATGGGCAGATTTCAAAATCTAGTATAAAAGGAGAAATAAAAAGCTGTTCAAAAAGAGTACTCAAGCCAATCCAGAAAGAAATGAGCTTTAACAAAGCATTTGATTCTACCCACGTTTTTCTTCTAAGATTTCAAAACTCCAATGTGCTGATTGCACATTTGCATTTAAAGTTCTATCATCTACAAACCTTTGGAGTTTGATTTCAAGAACTTAACTATTTTATTCATTTGGTAATTATGTATTTATCCTTTGTACAAATCACCCTAACTAGAGGCACATTTCTATATAAGTTTTCTTTTATTTGTTTGGTTCAACAAGTAGTGAGACTTGTTGACGGTATAAGTTTATTGGTCAACTTAAAAACCAACAATGTATAAGTTTGTTGGTGAGCTTGAAAACTAATAAGTTCGTTGGATAGCTTGGAAACCAATAAGTTCATTGGTAAGCTTAGAAACCAACAGTTGTAGAGTTCGTTGTTGCACTCGGGAAAACTAACCTTTGTAGTAGAACTTTAGTGTAGCAAGGAAGGCTAACTTAGAGAGAAGAGTAGGTACTAGGTTGGGCTCAACCATTATAAAAACATCCTTATTTGTATGCTGTGTGATCTGATAAATTTATGTGTAACAACTTATTTTAATTTGGCCTGAGATTTTCAACCCCCCCCCCCCTCCCGTCCCTTGAGCCACCACCTGAACGAGACCAACAATTAGTATCAGAGTGGGCGTCAATAGTTACTCTTGATAACTACATATCTTTAAACTATTTAAAGGGATCCCAATGGCCAACATGTTCCACAACATACCCTTAGAGGAACAATCCATTTCCAAATCTCCATACTTTAATGACACCAACTATGGATCTTGGAAAGTGGAGATGCAAAATTTTTTAATGCTCACAGATTACCAGTTGTGGCTTATCATTAAAAATGGCAAGGTAGTCATCAACAGTAAAGATAGATATACTCTAGAGGACATATAACTTATAGAAAAAGATGCCAAGGCTAAACTGTCTTTACTATGCACTATCTTCCTCAGAATTTGATAAAATCTCCATGTGCAATATTGCTAAAGATATTTGGGGTACATTGAAAATTATTTATGATAGAATTAATTAGGTCCAAAGGACCAAAGCTAACATTAATGTATAGGAAAGGGAGAAATTAGAAAGCTTAATACTTGAAAATTCAAGGGAAGCTGAGGGAGAATAAACCACAACCTTCATCTTCATAGTCATTCATGACAATGATGTATTTTCAGAAACTGAAACTCCCAATTTTCAAGAAGTTTTAGAAGAAATATATGATGATTTCAAGGCTTTAAAGGCCAAATACAAGGAGATTAAAAAGAAGATATCTAGAATGACCAATGAATGCTCTAGATTGAAAGATGAAAATGATTTGCTCAGAAATAACAAATGTACCATTGGTGAGCTTGAGTTAGTCAAGGCTAAGAATAATGCCCTGAGAAAAACCTTGACCTCTACCTTATTGAAATTGAAACTAGTGAAAAAAGGTGGACAACAACAAAGAAAACAAAATCATTCTAGAAGAAAACACAGGCCCAAACAAAATGTGTTCCTAAAAATGTTGCAAATGTAGTAAATGCTATACAATCACCAAATATCAACTTAGTGGTATTAAAGAAGTCATGGGTACTAAATTATGCTATCATTGACTCACCTAGATCCATTCCCAAATGGGTGCCAAAGAGCATAGCATAACATGTCAATGCAGGTGTACTTGAGAACCATGAGATGCTTCATGTATTATACTAACTGTGTTTGTTCAATGCTCATAACAAGGATAGGGAGTTAGAAACATTAGGTCACTGTGCATGATTTAGATGTCATTTGATCAATATGTGATGCTCTTAGTTACATATTTTAATGCCATATCTTTATGTGCATGCTAGCAATTCATTTCATATATGCTTTCAAATGATTAGTGCTGAATAGAATGAAATAATCATTTTGATGCAATTTCATGATTAAAATATTTTAGACAAAGTTTTAATCATTTTGCTAGTCTTTCAAACTTTTTCTTGATTTTATATTTTTAATTTAAAACTAGACTCATTCCGTTTGAAGTTAAAACTTATGTTTATCTGAAATTTGACTCTCTGTCTGAAATCTAGTCTCTGTCCAAAATCCCTAAAACCCTAAAACAATAACTAGTGCTCCTATTAAAACCCCATTGACTCTCTTACTCTCATTTCTTGTGTCTAAAATCCCATCTAGGAAAGAAGATGATTTGCATTCTTGCCTCATTTAAACCATCGTCTTCCATTTCAAATCTACAGAGTAACATCCCCATTCTCAAATCCCTTTCTTTGCTCCGAAAATGTCGCCAAACTCATTTTCCCTCATTCTAATCCATATCCCTATATCAACTTTATGCTATGAAATGGCTGAAATGTTGAAGACAAGCATGCAAGTGACAATTGCATCCATTCAGATCGGAAGAAGAATAGAAAGAAAAGAAGTAGAGGAAGCTTCTCCCTCTCAAAGAAGGAGATTGAACAGTGATAATAGCTTACTCGAGGTAATCTTTAGAAACAATGAATCCTCCTATCTCAAATATTTGGATTTATATGAAAACAAAAAGACAGTGAAAGGAAGAGCATTCAATTTCCAAGCTTTCAGAGAAAATGGAATGAATTTGAAAATTTGTAGATGGATTAATTTCCAATGTTGGACATAATTCATGAGTTGCAATGACAAATGCTAACAAGAATGATTAGATTTCTTTTTTGCAACTATGACTCTAAAATAAAGAAGTGACTCTAAAATAAAGAAGTCACAGATGAGGAATAATTAAATAGATCTATCTCTTGAAAGCATTAGGGAATGCCTTAATCTTCTCATAGTTAAGAATGATGGAATCCAGTGGCTTGCAACAATAGCTCGATTCTTTTCAAATTTAGTAGCAGTAGAAATTGGTTGCTAAAGTTTTATGGGCATTGAAAAATGAAGAGAAAGTGGATTTGGCCAAGACCATTTTAGATCATATACATCAGGTCAAGTCTAATACTAGATTCCCTCTTCCTTATTGAAGATTCTATCTAAATTCCTAAGGAGAGAAGAGATAGATTTATCATATGAAGAAGGATAAGTTCTTAAGAATTTTGATTCAATAAATAAAGTCACATTGATAAAGATGGGTCTCACTAGAACTACAGAAGGATGGATCTTGGGAAAACCAAGAAAGTCTAAACAAGCTAAGAGACCAGGAGAGGAAGAAATAGAAGAAATAAGGTAAGAACTAGTAAGGAGAGAAGAAGAGGAAGTCATTCCCTCAATCAGAAGAGAAGATAAAGTGATAAAAGAAGAAGAAGAAACACTTCCCTTAGTCAGAATGGAGGGAATGACACCAGAACCAAGATAAGAAAGTTTAGAAAGAGAAGAAGATCTTGTAGTAGTTGGAGCACCATCTCCACCTCATAGCCCCAAGACCATTCCTTCTCCACTCTAACCAATCCACCCGTCTCCACCTACCCAATCCTCTCCATTGAGCCTTGAAGTTAGGCTCACTAGGATAGAAACCTCCATCTCAAAAATTACCTATAGTATGGACAAAATTGAAGAATCAATGCATCAAAAGTTGGACACACTAATCTCTTTAGTTGAGTCTATTAGAAATTAGCCTCAACCAGCCCAAACCTCCTTTCCAAACTTTCCCAATCAAGAGCCTAGACTTGTTTCACCTAATAGGTCAATCCATTCTAACCCCTCATAGCCTCAACCTACTCCTCTTTCTCCTCAACTAACATCCCAAGCTTCTCCACTTCATTCATCTCCACGCTTCACAACTGGTTCACACAAATCCCCTCAGTCATGCTCATCTGCTTCCACTTCCTCCTCATCATCCTCATCTAATTCAGTTGCTTCAATTTTTGAGTTAGAAATTCCTATTGCTAAACTTTCCCTTCTTAGGCCTAGAAAATCCACTCTCAAGAAACCTTCTTCTCCATCCAAACAACCATCCTCACAACCACTCCATGCAACTATTCATTCTCCTCCTCAATTTGTTTCACGACCATCTCCACAGAAAGGTCCTCCTCCTCCAGTCTCTCTACCCCCTCTTCCTACCTCTAAAACCAAACTCATCCTAAAGTGCTTCCCTCTTGCATCTTCAATTCCTCCTATTGCAGATTTTTCTTAATGCAAGTGCACGTGTCATCAATAAGTAATAAAGTGTGAGTAAGATATCGTTCCCATGAGAACTAAGTTTACCAAGTACTAAATTACTCTAACTTTGAATTTTGTTTGAATAGTCAAATATTAGTAAGAAGAGAAGCAAGAAATTCTAGATTAAATAAAATCAATAAGAGTACAAATCTAAATAAATAGAGAATCAATGTTTAAGACATCCAGGGTTTTTAAGTTCATCGGATTAATCTTATTTAGTTCTCATTCAATTTAATCAATCAATGTCCATTCCTATATTGGTAACGAATTTCTCTATTTTAATTGTTACTCTTTCTCAAGTCATCACAATCTATCCCAATTAGCAAATTTTTTACATTTCTGTGAAAATTTTGAACTATCCAAGATGCATCAAGAATAAGAAATTCATAGTATTACATAAGCCTCATGGATATTTCTATCATCAAGATAATTTTATGGTATTTAACTGTGGTCTAATTCAATTATCGCTTCTCAACCTTAAATTGAATCACAAATCATATAGAAAGGGCGAGCACACTTTCACAAGCACTAAACTTAGATGAAATACTCAACATAGATAATGAATAAACATAAAATTAAATTAAACTAAATATTCATAATTCGGCTATATCATTGCCCTAGAATAAAAAGTTTAGGTCATAATGGAATTAAAAGAAATTAGAAATATTATCTTAAATATTATTAAGAAAGAAAAAAGAATTGAAAAAGAACTAAGAAAGATAAGAGAATGAATTATCTTCAAGTAACACTCCCTTCTCTTCATAGCAATCCCTCTTCCAAATCTTCTCTTTTGCTTCAAAAACTCTCTCCCTTGCTAGGTCATGTCCTCCTCTCCCAAAAAAGTCTTTTGTTTCTATCTTAAAAACTCTTTAAATAACCCAATTTAGGGTTTTTTGTACCTCCATATGGATTCTTCAAGTAATTTTGCACATAAATATACTAAATACTAAAAATAAAGCAATTCCACATGCACTGGAGCCGCGACTCTACATTTTGGCATTGTGGTTTCAAACTCATTGTCAATCGGACATAGGAACAGTGTCCACTCTTTTGGCTATAACTTTCTCATATGGTATCGAAATCATATGATTTATGATGCATTAGAAAGATAATTTTAAGGGATACAACTTTATGTTAATTTTTTTCTAAATTAGCCTCAATCTATGATAAGAATTGTCTACAAGTGACAACTTTGTCATATTCAATAGGTCTAAAGTTTGAGAAAGTTATAGTGTTTTGGCTATAACTTCCACTTTTGATCTCCAAATCTTATAACTCATAATTCATTTGACAGGTAACTTGAAGGGCTAAAACTTCTATATTGAACACTTTTCTTGAGTTAGTCTTTATATGTACCAAAATGGCCTTGAACTGATGTCTTTTGTCTTCTTCAATAGTTTTAACACCTGAAACAGAAACTAATTCCATTAAGTGTATTACATAATTACAACCAATGAAATTACATTAATTGAGGATCCAAAATAGGTGAATTTAGGTATTGAAACATAGTAAAATATGAGCGTATCACCTCCATAGAGAGATGCCATCATCACAGAACTCTCTATCTATTCCCAATCATCTAAGTCTTAACACCTTCCACCCATGTAAGTAGTTCGACCTGAAACTTCTCTCAGATAGTCTTCAAATCTTTCTCATCTTGCTCCTAGATAACTCAAAAAGAAAATAAAAATGACCCAAGAAGAAATTGAAAACATAGCCTTCAATCTTCAAGTTCAAAATGCACCTTTCCCTCCTCTGGATCTTCCTTTTTTAGATTTTGAAGATCTTGAATTTATTGTTCTCAACATCATCATTATGAAGAAGCCTTTTTCTACAGGTTTTAAGCCTAAACCCCTTCCAGATGTTGATTATTGTCTAGATAAATTTATAGAGAAGTTCAACCCACCTTCCACATGTAAACCAACTCCTCCTTTTAAACCAAATGCCTCTGTCTTCATTAAGTCATCTAAAAAGATTTCACTTTGTATTTTTGCAGACGCATCTAATCCCAACTTCTTTTATCTTCCAACGGATGTATTTTTTAAGCAGATAGATGTCTATTTCTCAAAATTACCATCTCCTTTCCCAGAGTTTGATAATCCAAAATATTTTGAGAATTTGAGAGTTATTGATTCCAATTTCAAAAACCTATCCACCTCTCTTGCTCCATCCTCAATTGCCATTTCATCTATTCCTGCACCCTCCAATCCTGTCATCTCTGATACTCCATCATCTACTCCAATACCTCCTTCCTCCAATGTTCCTCCACTTCCCAATTCTACTCCTTCTATTGCTCTATTTTCCTCTCCTGCACCTTAATGCCCTTCTAGAACCAAAATTCTAGTCCTCAAGTCCAAACCTTCTTATAACAAAACCAAACCACCACTTTAACTAAGCCTACTTACCAACCTCCTAGCATTGAACCTATCATCATGTATCAAATTTGTCAAATCTGTCAAAGTAGAAGAAATAATCACTGGCAGAGAAGAAAACTTCATCTAAATAAGCATATTTAAAGTAAGAAGGTAAATGTTTGATTTCAAGAGTAGGCAATTCTTCAATAGATGGCTTAAGCTTTTTGTTGATTTGTCCTAGCTCCTCAAATGTTGGTGTCTGTTACCTTGAATAGGGTAGGTTTGCCTCCATAAACTTTTCACACTCCTCTATATCTTCATTCTCAGTTTCTTTGTAGCTTAGTTGAGTCAAGCATGCCTCAAGTGGGTCTTCAACAACACTTTCTTAAAAATCTTTATTCACTAACTTGTCAATATTTTCAACTTTAAAATAAGAATTAGCAACTGAGGGATATTACGTTGCTTTAAAAACTTTAAAGTGACTTTATCATCTTGAACTCTAAGAATTAACTTTCCCTATTGAACGTCAATAAGAGTTCTTCCTGTTGCTAGAAAAGGTTGACCCAAGATAAGTGGTACCTCACGGTCTTTCTCTATGTCCAGAACTATAAAATCTACAGAAAAGATGAACTTATCAACCTTTACCAGAACTTCTTCCACAATGCCTCTTGGATGTTTGATTGAACAATTAGCTAGTTGAAGTGACACTATGGTTGCTTTCACATCTCCTAGTTCTAATTTCCTGAAAATAGAAAAAGGCATTAAGTTAATACTTGCACCTAAATCATATAATGCCTTTTTAAAATAAGAATCACTAATAGTGCAAAGAATAGTGAAACTCCATGGATCTTTCATCTTTTATGGTAGTTTGTTTTGTAGGATGGTTGAGCATTCTTCATTCCATTTGATAATTTTGTAATGCTCCAACTTCCTTTTGTTTTGTAAGATCTCCTTCAAGAATTTTGCATAGCTGGGATTCTATGTTAAGACATTTGCAAAAAGAACATTAATATGCAATTTTTTAAACACATTCAAAAATTTTAAAAATTGCTTATCCATTTTTTGCTACTAGAGTCTTTGAGGAAAAGGAATTGGAGGTATATATGGCTTCGGATTATCTTGAAAAAGTTTAATTTTGACTACCTCTTTATAACACCCCGCCTAGGGGGCCTATGCGTTTCACCATTATCTTATAATTTTTCTATTTTTAAGTAAAATATTCTACCAAAAATCTGGTAGAGTCTACCCTGAAATATAAGGTTATTTATCTGTATAATTCTTTATCATAGACAGTTATAATTTCAATGACTATAAAGTAGTATCCACAATAGCCCAACTCATCCACTACTACGTGCCCAAGACCAAAATTGAATTATGATGGCAATTACACAAATATATTGATAATTTCATTACTATAACATGCCAATACTATACAATATATATCATTCCAATTTTCTTAATTATCAATACAACTCATTACATAAATCTAATTAAATTTTCAAATACATATACATGAAGGGATTCTAACCCAATTTATCATACCATGATGAACATATCTTCAATTCTTGATCACAAGCTCCAACCCACAGTTGGGATTCTTAACCTGACTTATTAGCTAAAAATTAAAATAATAAGGCATGAGTCCTAGGTGAACTCATTAAGTAAGCAATTCAGTGAAAATAGTACCAAATAAATCACTAATAAGTATAATCAATTACAACATCATGGCATGTCCATGACATGCTAAACATAACATCCATGCAGTCACACTCATGTGCGAATGATCACACAATCTCATATTGTAGGCTCTCACAGCCTTATGCTAATTCATGCTCTAACTCAACATTCATATATTGCCATATCACCAGGCATTTTCATCCATTCATCCATTTATAATTATCATCATTGTACATAGGATACTCTTTATACCATCCACCTATGCATTCGTAAAAGAAGGTTACGGGGATGTCCATTTTGCCCATCAATACACCCATTCACATATACAATTATACACATGGGATATTCTTTATCTCTTTCATCTAGACATCCATACATAAGAATAAGCATCATCATATGCATAGCCATTGGATACTCACTATCCCCAATAATTACATGTTTATATCATAAAGAAACACCAATCATGTCAATCCAACGGATACTTGTTAACCCCAATATTCATGCATTTACCACACCTAATAAACATCAATCTTTAACAAAGTATGGGATATCCACTATCCCCATCCATTCATACATGCCCGGATTCAAAACATGGGATACCACTAGCACCATCCAGCACTACATTCAATCAGAAAAGAGCCTACTTACCTCATCATTCTCCAAGTTCCACAAGTCGTCAAGTTCCATCGCTTGGCTCCTTCTCCATTTTCAAATGGCCCTACACAACCAATGATTCAATGTACATATGTTTCTTATTAGAACCTTTCATCATATATTTAATGTACATAAGTTAGCTATCAATTTCCATAATGCTATAGTAGCTTTACTTACATTCATTTACATTCCATAATCATCATAATTATCATCAATTCCTTTATATCAAGTATAAATGATATTCATAAGCTGTTAGACAAGCTTCTATGCATAATTCATATTGAATTGTCATGCTTCCTACTCTACACATACACTTACACATAACCATGACTTAATGGCTTAATGATTACATGAGAATCCTCTATTCCTTGGTGTAAAAATCTATTTACATAGGGGTTTTTTAAACACAATGCTAATGTACAACTTTATTCAACTCAAGACCCTACTATTGCCTATCTTGTAAACTTTATTTAATTACTTTTTAAGTCATCTAAATTCTCTTTTTTCATGTCTATTTAATATCCAATTAAGGGTTGTAATCAAATCATTCAATCCCACTTTGTTCCTCATAGAAGCAATTCATCGAACATGTCATGTGCATTAATCTAACCATCCAATTTCAACCAATGCAATGGGGCTTGTTCATTTTCAGTTATATACTTAAAATATTCATTGTAATTACCATTACAATATCTTAATAATCATATTAAATAAGCCTCAAATTAATGAAATTAACTATCCCAATTCATCCTCCTTTTTACAATATTTCATTAGGGCATCTCATCATACACTTCACAACCATGGATTCATTCATCAATTTCATCCACTTATAATCTAATACCAACACAATTATCATTACAATAACATCATAATTAATTTAACTAGACATTAACTTAAGCCAATTAGCTACCCATCATTGTTCGACAATAAATCACATCCAATCATAATCCAACCATAAAACTTAGCAACCCATTTTCGTGGGCAGCAATAATGCCCTAGTTAGCATGACCAAATCATCACAAAATGTGGTAATTAATGTCTAAACATATTTTCTCCCATGAAATCCATAAATAAATCATGCAATTTCCCCCAAATAGCCCCTTCACATTTTGTATAAACCTAGCAAAATAAAATTTACAAATTAAACCTAGAAGGACATTCATACACCAAGATTAGGTTTGTCTCCTCTCCAAAACAAAGCTTCCTCTTCTATTCTTCTACTCCTTTCACAAGTAGCAACAAGGTGGGGAAAAATGGAGGGAAAAAGGGGCATTATTAGTGGTGTGGTAATGGAGGGGAAGGGTTGCTCTTAGGGTGCTTGGGGAGAGTGATCGAGCATATTAATAGTTTAGGCTTTTGGTGCTTTGCAGGCGCTTTGCACTCTATGCATGGGTAACCTAGTTTCCACCTTAATCTCATTATTTAAATTTAATTAATGCATAATTTAATTATTCCTTTCATTAATAAATTAAAATGCATAATTAGTCTTATTAATTAATTAGGGATAAATTTATTTAATTATAATTATAAATTATGGTCCAATACTCACCCACTTAATAATTAAACCACAATATCACATAAAAATTAATAAATCATTTGCAAATTTCATGTCATACACATATATTTGCCTATGGGTCTTTCATGCAAATTATTAAAATTATTTTGCATAAATAATACAAAAAATTTCAAATTTATGTAGTTAATCCCATCATTTTTGTCTTTAATTATTCATTAGGAGCAGTTTCGGTGCATTGGTCATAACTTCCTCATACAATGTCCAAATCATAGGATTTTTGATGCATTGGAAATATAAGTTCAAGGGATACAAATTTTATGTTGAAAATGTTTTCTAAATCATCAAAATGCTATGCCAAAATTAGATACCAGTAACACTATTTTCATAGATGGTTTCTTTTTTAATATACTCTTGCCTTTTTTCTCCATTTTCCCCCCTTTTTCTCATACATTCTTACCATACTTTTTTCATTAATATATCACTAAAATGCACCATAATATCTATTAAATATCTAAGAATCAAATCATTTAATTACTCACATATATTTTTAATAGTCTATTTACATTAAATTCACCTACACTTTATATACACCTACACCATGTCATTTTAAATTTAATTTTCTTCACCTCAAGTCATCATTATAATCTGAAAATAAAATTTATCCTCATTTTCAACACCTCGGATGTTACACTCTTATGGTTGCTCAATCACTTCCTCCTGTCTTTCTTTGGGAGTTGGTTGTTACATAGTTTTTTCTGCCACTTTCTACTTCTACCAATTTCTACTTCTAAGGGTTACTACTTTTAGTTTTTCAATTGGACTTTTTTTACATTACTAGGTAGACAACCCTGTTGTCTTCTTGACAAAAATTTTGCCAATTGTCTTATCTGTATCTATATATTTTTGATTGACTCCTCTTAATTTTGATTAATGCATCTTGATTTTGTAACCTTATGTTTATACTATTCATGAAGTCTTGAGTGTTGTTCATGAAGTTTTGAGTACTGCTGGCAAGTTTGGTGACTATATCTTCCATACTGGACTTCTTCTCTTCTGGTTGCTTGAATCTTGGAGGTGTTCCCATCACATTTTGATTACTCCATAAAAAGTTAGGATGATTCTGCCACCTCGAATTGAAAGTGTGTCAGTACAGGTTATTTTGCTGCCTGTTGAAATTTTCAATAAAGTTAGCATTTTCACTAGGCTGTGCAAAAGTGTTACCTAACTAACATTCTATGCTAGCATGTCCTCCTCCATAGAATTCACATGTCACTCTTTGAACTTTCATGGCTGAAGCATTCATGTTGTTAATCTTTTGATTCAGTGCTTCAAACTATGAAGTGAGTGCAGTGAGGGTGTACACTTCATGAACTCCAACTGGTCTCCTCATTGATATCCTCTTAGTATGCCATTGATAACTATTAAATGCCATTTTCTCCAATAGTTTGTAAGCTTCTTTTGGTGCTTTATTATTCAATGACCCCCCTACAGCTACATCAATCATACAATGAAAATTTAGACTAGGCCCATTGTAAAAAGTTTGTACATGCATCCAAATGGGTAGTGCACGATGTGGACATTTTCTTAGAAACTCATTGAATCTTTTCCATGCCTCATACAATGATTCATTATCTATCTACATAAAATTTGCAATATTATTATGCATCTTGGCATATTTTTGAAGGGGGAAGAATTTACCAAGGAACTTCTATGCCATTCCATATAGTGATTAAACCTGCAGGAAGAAAAGAAAGCCAACTTTTAACCTTGTCACTAAGAGAAAATGGAAATAACCTCAACCTAATTGCATCATTAGAGACACCATTGTATTTAATAGTTTCACATATCTCAAGAAAACCATCATTATGATTGTTTGGATCATCGCTTGGTAGTCCATTGAATTGCTGAAGTATCTGAATGAGTGATGGCTTGATCTCAAAATTGTTTGCTTGAATTGCAGTCCCCTAAGCTTGATTCATTTTTCTAAATAGTTGGTGCAGTATAGTCTCTCAAGAGCTTGCGTTGATTTCTAGCCTCACTATCTTCCTCCATCTTTTTAGTATTACTCCTTTGCTCTCTTAGTCGTCTTCTGTACATGCGATCAACTTCTGGGTTAGCTGGATTGCCACGATGACTTCATAATATACACTGCTACATTATGAAAGGAACGAAAAAAATAATGGAACCAAATTAAAACTAAATACAAAAGAAAAACTAAAGTAATACAAACCTTGATTAATAATGATATTAGTGTATAATTTCACTATATCCCTGGCAATGACACCAAAAACTTGTTGAATCTCGTGCAAGTATACATGGTCACAAGTAATATAGATATGATGAGTTAAAGTATCATTTCCTTGAGGATTTGTTTGATTACTACACTAATTACCAAACTTATATCAGATTTGTATTATTTGGTCTACTGAACTTCAAAAGACGCTATAAAAACTAAATATAAATAAAATAATGAAACTATCTAAGTAACAGAGCAAGTGAAGAGAAGTCAATAAGAAAGTGTAATGCCTTGCACCCCCACCCTATGCATTTTGACCATGCCATAATGAGGCCGATGCGGGATACTACTATCTTATTTCCAAGGAAGGAGTGTACCAGCCTACCAACAATCTGGTAGAGCCTTTCCTGAAATATAAGGAATTTCACCTATACAATCATATACTATATGTTATCATATCTTTAAATAATTATACATCATTAACAAATTCATACAACAGGTCAATTAAAAAGTATACTCACCCACAGCTGTCCAGAATCATGGCCGCATTGTGATGGCAATGAGTACATCTGGCTTATTACAACATCCATCTACAATTTATCATTATAATATGCCAATATATTTTTCTTGTTCATTAAATATGAAATTGGCTTTACAATTATATATCAATGCATCTATCATATACAAATATACATGTGAAATTTATACAACATGACTATATTTATACATAGAAAATTCCAAACTTAATTTAGTTCATTAACATACGTAACATCTTCCATACCTCTATTGCTTGACTTTCTAGCTAAAAATATAAAATAAAAGAGTGAGTCTAAATAGACTTAGTAAGTAGGCAATTAAATGAAAATAATAACAATTAAATCAAAGCATATGTTCCACTATTCCACATAAATTAACACAATCATTTCAACCGTGCCTAAGAACACTATTCCACATAAACCAACACATAATCACACTCAAAGAACACATCAAAACATACATATTATCTTTAAAGTAATTGGGATGGTCATTATCCCCATCCATACAGTTCACAAAAATATGACAACCTACTTACCTTAATGACGATCTATCTCACACATTTCTAGTTCCATGGCTCTACATCCATATTCAATTGGCCCTAATACATATCACAATTCAACAAATTACGTATAATTCAAATTTTTAGGAATTTTACTCAAAACATGACTTTAATTATTTCTTCACTTGAATTCTTTACTGAGGGTTTAATTATCATTCTTAAATATCATTTCCCACATTTACACAATTTGATTGATCAATAACTACAAAATAATCCTTAGCCAATGTGTATGAGCATGATTTACATAGTGACATAAATTTTAGTTTTGTACCACTTCCAAACTATCAAATGGTAATTTCTAAAACATGATTCAACATGAAATTTCTTCATGTGTCAAGTGCTCAACTCTACCTTTCTCTTCCATTTCACTTACCCAATCAAGCCAAATAAACACTATGTATCTAACATTCAACATGTTTAGGGTTCAATAATTCTAAATACAATCCAATTGAGCATATGTCCACCCAAATAATGCCAAATAACCCTAACACATCCAAACAACTTCACATTGAAGCATTTCAACATACACTTCATATGCTTTTCAAAACACAGCAACTTGTGTTAATTCTTATGCAATTCTAGCTAATACACTTCATTACCAATAGAATTAACATTTAATTAACATCATAAACAAGGTAATTAGATCTATAATTCATTCAAATCATTGCTCATAGCCCATTCATGTCCAAACATTCCATATTTTAGCATTTCAACAAACAATACATATGCACTTAAAAACTCCTCCCAACATAGAGCTTCCAATAGTGGAGCAAAAGATGAAGATATGGGCATGATCAGTAGAAGATTCAAGGTTACGCTAAACAAAAAGATGGAAACAACTTAAGGAACAACCTTAAAGGCAAGGACAAAAAGAGAGAAATCCCCATATGCTACAACTGCAGCAGACCAAGACACATGAGATATGACTATCCTGAACCTAAAAAGAAACAAGGAGATCAGTAGAAAAAGAAATACAATTCCTACTTGGAGAAGAAGAATAATAACAATAGCAACAATGAGAAATATGAACAGAAAAGGAAAGATCTTGTTGCATGAGAAGTACTAGAAAGTATGATGTATGAAAGTGCAAGTGAGATAGAAGAAGAACATGAAGCCCAATTCAGCATACTTTCACTAAGAGAAGATCAGGATGAAGATATAGGCATCAGCTTCATGGCTATCCATGAAGAGGAGGTAAATTCTAATATTGAATCTCCTAGCCTTGAATAAGACCTACTTGAGTTATATTCTAACTTCAAGGTTCTAAAATCTAATCGTAATGAGACCAAGAAGGAGCTTAAGAGAATGAATGATCCAAGCTTAAAGAAGAAAATATCAAGCTCAAGAGTAATCAATGTACTATCAGATAACTTGAGCAAGTCAAGGCAGAAAATAATGCCCTTAGAAATACCTTGACTTCCACCTATTAACAAAGAAACCCAACATGAAAGCTGGATAGCAATAGAAGAAGCAAAATTATAATTTTGGAAGAAAATGTGGACCCAAACAGACCTTGTTTTGGGTACCTAAATCTATTGCAAATGCTATAAATGCTATATAGTCTCCATCTTTTAGATTAGTGGCATCAAGGAAATAATGGGTACCAAAGTATTTTGCCACTAACCCACTTGGACCTATTCCCAAATGAGTACCAAAAATTAGAGCCTAACCTTATTAATATAGGTGTGCTTGAGAGCCACAAGGAGTAGCATGTGATATATCAATAGTGGTTTATCAATGCACATGATATGGGAGAGAGAGCTAGGCATATTAGATCCTTGTGCATGATTTGTAAATCATATGATCATTATGTGATGCTCTCAGTTACACGCTTTCAATGTTTTATCTTATATGAATGCATGTCAATTATGTTATGCATGTTTTAGATAAATTATGATGAATAAAATGAAATTGATCCTTAATATAATTACTGTCCCAAGGCATATGTTAAGCTTGTTTGGGAAACTTCATAGTTTAGGGTCTTGAAAGGGAATTGCAATCCTAGTTAGATTTTCTGTAATCATTATTATAGCTTAATTTCTTGATTAGATTATTTCATATGTTATTGTAGAAAGTTTGAAAGAGTTTCAGAGGTTTTCCACAATTAAATTCATTTTCTGATATTTTTGTACACCTCAGATGTTCTAAAACCTCACTTTAGAACATCTAAGCCTTGGACTACACTCTATTTTAGAAAATCTGAAACATAACCCTTCATGTTTCAAGTTATAACTTCAGACTATCTAAAACCCTATCTGACATCTGAAACCTTAAAACCCTAAGACTATTACGAGCACTTTAAAACCCTCACATTAGACCATCCAAAACTCTCACTCTAAAAGTCTGAAACCCTACAAAAACCTCCAAAACTTCATTTTCTCCAAAAACCCTTCAATCCCTAAAACCCAAGCTGCAAATGGCAAGAACAAAGGGGGTAAGTGTGTAAGTGGTATCTGCATCCACTTAATCAGGGAGAAGAAGAGGAAGAGAAAAGCCAGAGGAAGTATCTCCACTGCAAAAAAGAAGATTAGATGGGAATAACACACTTGAGGTAATTTTCTTGATTAATGAGTCTGCTTACCTTAAGTATCTAAAGTAGTAGGAAATTAAGAAGGTAGTGAGGGAAGAGTGTTTGATTTTGATGTGTTTGGAGAAACAAATCAAAATTTGGAAGTGTGCAACTAGATTAAGTTCCGGGGTTGGGAGAGTTTTATGAGCTACAAAGATAGATGTTACCCTAGGCTTTTATATGCAATTTTTAATGCCCCACTTTCCAGGAATTACTGTAGGGTGATATCATGAGGAACTCTAGACAGAGTCTTCCTTATACCATCCATCTATAATCTGTACAATCCATCATCTTGTATAATCATTCATATAAAAATCATCATAAACTAAATATCATACACCTTTGCTACCCAAAATCGATAGTCGCATTGTGATGGAGGTAGTCAGATAAATTTTATGCCTATCCTATATCATAACATGCCATTCAAACTTAATTTATACACATTTAAATACGTCACACTCTCAAATTTAGAATTTACAATTTATATACACATTACAAATGTCAAAAAGAAAGTTTTCACATTGGTGGATGCTCAACAGACATGACTCATAGCCTATCCCGATCTTGAGCCCCAACCCCACATTGGGCTCCATCTTTAGGCCTATACAATAAAAATCAAAATTTAAATCATGGTGAGTCTGAGTAGCTCAGTAATCAGGTATGTGATTAAATAGTAAATAAACAACAAAGTATTAAAATTATAAGCAAGTCACATGTATATACAAGTCCACAATGTATAATGTCTCACAATAATGCAAGTGACCCCTATTCAGCTTATCCTTAACTCATTCTCAACCCAACCTTCATTAATCTATCATCATCTCCTATCCTTCTCTGGAAAGTAGTCAACATAACAACAACACCCTTTTCCCTCTCTTTGGTGTGTCCCGATCCTCCCTGTATCCCCAGCTATGAAGCTATCCCACTATTCTTCGTAGCACCCAACCCTCATTACTCTATAGGGATCATAGTTTATCCATCCACAACTAATGAGATACTCAAGTGAGTCTCAGAAACCAAGTCATCTAGACCTCTTCAGCCATCTAGGCCATCACCCTATGTAGGTGCTAGGAAATACCAGGCTATCCATGCATCTTTGCCAATACCCAATATATCCAAGTCATCTAGGCCTCCTTGCTACCAAGGCAGATCCATGTCTAGCCATAATGGCCACTATGCTAACCGAGCGTATTAGTATTCAGCTATACAAGCCACTACACCAACCAGGCATATCAATGTATGCTTTACAAGCCACCATGCCAACCAAGCATATCAGTGTCTAGCTTTACAAGGCACCATGCCAGCCATGCATATCATATCTATAAACATGCCATCCCGAAATAACATACTTTTTAGGGACAATAATCATTACATTCCATTCTAGCATTTTCACATTTCATTATCTTGCCTAAATCTTCAAAATTTACTTCAAATCTTCTAAACTAAAACCTTATCTAAAGTTCACATAAATCCATCATTAAAATAACAAAATTCAAGTTTTTACTGTTCTGGTGCCACGACGCCCAAATCCTTGCCCATGGTTGCTTGTCCATTTTACACACACCACGGTGTCCAATATGTGTCCACCATGCTTTCCACTTCCTTTTTCCTTGTTTGCTTGGCCTGTTTACTCTTTCTTCCACTAATTGACATGATGACCTTTCTTTTTAGGCTTATTTTCACTTTATTTACTTATCCATAATCACCCCCAATTCCCACATATCGATCATACATTATACTCCTGTGCTTGTAGACAATTTAAACTCACGATTCCCAATACAATATCATGCATGAACAATGCCAAAGAAAGAAATATCATGCTACAACAACAATGCATGTGCCTATACAACATCTCAATAATTATTTAATGACACTATATGCTTTATTTTCGAGCATGATACTATAAATCACAATTTCATACATAATAAAATGTAAAGCGGAACTCAATTTTAGTATTTGGAATGCGTAATTGTGTAAAGCCAAATGTAAAGACATATAGAGCACCTAGGTAAATAAACCTACTTACCTTTATGCAAAGGACCACACCCTCTTAAATTCAGTGCATCCAAGTCCAGTTCAACGGTCTACGATTCCTATATTTATTATACACGTTCCATTAGCATTTCCATACCAGTAAAATCTACAAATGATCAATAACTCAATCCTTAGTTTAAATTTATAAACTAATCCTTCTAGGGTCTACCCTATTATCTAGGTTAACAATTGATTAAGAGGTAATTAAAGGTTAATAACAAGGGTTAGTCATATTATACCATTCTTGATGTCATTTCATCAAACAACTGATATGTGCTTTTCTAATTTCACATTTCTAGCTATAAATAGTTTAGGTTTCTTCACCAAATTACAAAATAAACATGTATTAATATGAATTAAACTCCAATTATCATTCACAACACCCAATTCAAAACTAAATTTGCATTTCCCTCAATTTCCAACCTTTCTTACCCTACTTATCTACAACCATTGTCCCATACACCCCTATTCAAAAATTTTATATAGTAAATCTGATGTATGTATGGAAGAATCTTTACCTGTGAATATCCCTTGATCAATTTCCACAAAACTTGTTGTAGGGTGATTTTCCCTAATTCCCTTTTGTTTCCAATGCTCAAATTGGTGAAACTAAGCATTTTTGTCATGCGGGACCGTCACAACACACTTTGCCCTCAATTCCCCAAACTCAATTCATCCAGCATGGGGGACATGGGGGAGGGGTGGAAATGTGGAAATGGGTTTGGGAGTGGTTGGTGGAACATTTTATCTTGATCCGCTTATGGTGCTTTTGTGATGTATGATAACACATGCACGTAAGCCCCTTTATTTGCCACTATGTGCACCTTTTTCAACATAATTATATCCAATGCCATAAGATACATATCAATAGTCATGCTCTCCATGATTTTATCAATTTACCTTACTAATTTCTTTAATTTTTCAATGAACAGATATACACCATATGTTTTCAATTAAAGAAATAAATTTACTCGTACCTCAAAATTTTAGGGCATCCGACAATTTCAATTCTAGCACACAAAAGTCTTGGATAAGAGATAAAGAGGTAGATTTATCTCCTAAAGGAATAAGGGAAATCTTAAGGCTATCAGAGATTGAAAATCAAGGATACAAATGGTTGTCCACAAGAGCTAAACTATTTTCTGAATTAGCAAGCATGGAAATTAGGGAGAAAGAGAATTACCTTCTTGCAAGTCAATTGGACTTGAATCTCAAATTGGCCAACATCCTAATCATAAACAACATTCACCCAAAGATAAGAGGATGAGATCAAATATCTAAAAAAGATGATCAAATTCTTTGGGTAATGAAGAACGGGAAGAAGGTGGACTTGGCCCAAACTACTATAGATCATTGTATTTGGTCAAGACCACATCAACATTACCACTCCCTTATGGAACAATTTTATCAAAATTCCTAAGGGTTGTTGGAAGAAGAAGAAGGAGAAGAAGAAGAAGAAGAAAAAAAAAAAGAAGAAGAAGAAGCAGTAATAGCAAGACAAGATTCAACTAGGGGAGAAGGATTCATCCCCTCAATAAGAGAAGAAGAGACAACAAGAGAAGAAGAAGAAACTTCAAGGGTAAAAGAAATAAGAAGAGAATATGAATCAATGAGAGAAGAAACCTTAATAGCAGCAAAACCTCCACCTTCTCAACGCACTTACCAAATCTCACAAAACCAACTAGCCATCTCTCTCTCACATTTAGAAATTTAACTAGGATGACCAATCTAGAAATGAGTCTCTCAGCCTTACACCATAGGGTAGATAAAATTGAGGAATGAATGCATCAAAAGCTAGATACTTTGATTTCCTTAATTGAATATACGAAAGGTCAGTCTCATCCTGCAAATTCCTTTACTCAGTCCTTTCCTTCACTCCACCAAATAACTCCTTCCCCCATCAAATCCACACATGCTTCACCAACATACTTACCTTCTAGACTTCCTTCTCAAACCATTCCATCTTCCATTCCTCACATAGAAAATGTTCAATCAAAGACTCACATCTTTAAAATATCTTCTTCATAGCACCCAACTCAAAATTTAGTCATTGCCCTACATCAACCCCCATCACTTCCAAAACCTTCTCAGGCTCCACAGTCTTCACCTCAACCATCTGTTGACCAACCCATTTCTTTAAGTTCATCCACCTCCACTTCATCTGATTCTGATTCTTTAGACTCTAAATCAGATATATTACCACCTCCACCTCAGCCTCAACAACCCAATATTCCACCTCAACCTTCAAAATCTATCACCTCACCCACTCCTTCAATCCCAATCCAAACTCCTACAATTTATCCCCCCACTCTATCTAAATCAACTCTACCAGCTCCTAGGAAACCTACCAAGATGTTCAAAATGACCTCTAAAGAGGTTCAGACTAGGAAGTAGATAAATGCCACCATCACCTTCCTCCTCCAAGCCTAAAATAAGCCCTTCACAACCCGAGATCTTCCATTTCTAGATTTTAAAGATCCTAAATTTCTTGCTAGAATTATCATTTTAAAGGATCCACCCCACACACCTAAAAATTACAAACTCAAACCTTTTTCAGATGTCGATGACTACCTAACCTTATATCTGGAAGGCTCCAAGCTTCCTTCCTCACCTCAACCTATCCCATGGCCCACATCTATACCCAAATCCATATTTATCAAAACAACCCCACTAAAGAATTATCAAATAACCATTGACACATCCAATCCCAATTTTTTCCATCTTCTAGAGGATTTGTACCTAGAAAGAAGACAACTTCATCTAGATGCCTTCATGCATGGCCTGCCCTTACCATTTCCAAAATTAGGCAAACCTAATTATAGAGAAAGACTTAGGGTCATTGTTAAAGCTTCTACTGTCCCATCCACCACTCCTACCAAACCTACATCTTTATTTAAGCCCTCACCAAACCTTGCATCTTCCTCTAAACCTCCTTCCAAATCCAAACCTCCTCCCAAACCCAAATCCAAGATTCCAACTAAACCTAAAGCCAAGCCTCAACCCCAACCTAAACTTGCTTCTAAGCTTACCCCATTCATCCTCAACCATGAAGAATAAACTGCTAGGATGAATGCCAACACCCAATCAAGTCTAAATAATGAACCTGTTTATTTCCTAGAATTGCTAGATCCTACATTTAGAGCCAAGATTTAAATGATTGCATTTACCATCTATGGATCATAACCCTCCTTAGAACCACCCACAACCATTCCCTAGGACCCTACTGTAATGCCCAAGGTGTTAAAGTTTGAGATAGTACAGTAAGGTGGTATTTTAAGCCATTAGGCTCAAGAAGTAATTTTGAGTAAAGTCAATTATATGATTAGAATAACTAATATAGCATGAGTATTATATGCAATGTAATATGAAAGAGCTATTAAATTGAATTTTTAAGATGATTTTGGAGTTTCAAGCTATTAGGTTGAGGGTTATGTGAAAAGAACTTAATAGGTGATTTTCATCAAATCTTGAAAATTTTGATGGACAATTAGCTTTATATGATGTTTGAGGTGATTAAAATTTTCTCATGTGAATATGGGTAGAGTTTGATGCTTAAAATTCATAAAGTTTATTATTTTGAATTATATACTGGTTATAAGAAGCAAAAGAATTGAAATAGTAAATTTGAGCAAAAATATGATTATAATCTATATGAACGACCTAATATGATTATCATGTGTATTGTGATGCATTTAGAACATTGATTTAGGCCTTAAATGTAAAGTGGAATGAAAATGACCTATGAAAATTGTGTATAGCAGAAAATTTTGGTTAAAAAGAACTGAATATGTGATTTTTGAAATTTGACTTCAAATAAAGTGATAAACTATATAAACATACTCTATTTCATATATTTGATGTGTGGTAAGTTATTTTTGAGATATTTAAAGTGTTTTATGTAAAATGGGGTTATAGGTGATGTTTCATAAGTATAAATTCTAAAATTGAGTAACCCTTGAAACAAACTGGTTGTTACTTGAATTTGGGGTGATATTAATGTTATTAAATAATCATTTTAGGATGATTAAATAAAGACTAATTGAAATTGTAAAGTGATTTAGGATACAAGTGCAACACCCCATAATTTTGGAGTTAGTTTGTGTAAGCATTAACATATGATAAATGGAAATTGAACATTAGAATGGGGTCACTTGTGCTCCATTTTTGACATATTTATGGATTGATTCAAAAAAATGTTTCAACATCAAAGTTGTATCCCTTTAAGCTAACTTTCCAATATCTTAAAAATATTCAATTTAGATATCATATGAGAGAGATATGGCCAAAACACTAAGATGGTGTCTAGCTGCCAAATTTTAGGTGCCTATGTGCCCAACTTGCTGCTAAAGGGACAGAATTTTGGGTGCCAAATGGTCACAGAGGCACCCATTTTGCTGTAAAGTTGGACAAACAACTTTTTAAACTCCATTTTGCTTCATTTTAACCCCATCATTCCATTTTATCTCTTCTTTTCCTCCATGCCCAAACCCTTATGATCCATCTCATTTTCTTAGCATTTGGCTAGAATCTATCATATTTAAGATACAAAACCCATCTTTTTTGCATTTAAACCCCAAACCATTCATTTGGGTCTTAGAGAAAGAAGAAAACCCCATTTTGCTACATATTATGGAGGATTTTGAGATTTTGAGGTTGAATCTTCATGTTATGGAAGAAGATACGCGTGAATGGCAAGGTAAATCTCTTTCTCCTAATCAATTTCATGGTTTTTACTTAATTAGGATTTCATACCCATTCATGAACAGTGAATTTTGGGAATTTTGGAAAAGATGAATAAGTTTTGTTGCTTTATCATGGTAGAAAGGAATTAATCCATGCATAATGACGTTTTGAAACTAAGGTGGGCATAAGAATTGTGATTTGACTATGTTAGGGTTTAAAGTAAATCATGCATAGTGGGTTTTGGAGGAATTCTATGAATTATGCCTATGAATAATACCTAATTATCATGGGAAATTTGATTTAATTTAGTGGTTATGCAATTTTGAGATATATGGACCTAAGAAGAGCATGACTTAATTGAGGTTAATAAGAGGCTTTAAGTATAGAGTGTTTAAATAGAAAATTATTGAAATTAAGGGCTTAATTAACTTGTGACTGAGATTAATCATTTGTTAATAGAATTGCATAGTCATTACATGTTGGTGAATATGAATTTCCTTTGTCACCCATGTGAATCTTTGTAAAATTATTAATGTCCACAACCTATTTGATGAAATGTATTCATAAATAATCATATATGCTCAACTTATATTACCATAGTTTGTAAATAGGTTATTAAATGAAGAATAGATAAAGTAAATGATGGGTTGAATGAATGCTTAATGACTGATTAATCTTAGATCAAGGATTAAATGAATTAACAATGTAGATGAATGATGTGGATAAATGTAGTACATGAGAAATTGATAAATGGACTTAAATGATTAGATCAATGTTGCTTTGATATGAAACATAAATATAATTTGAACTTGAATACACATATATGTAGGATCATTTGAGTAGATATGGGAAGGCAAGGAATTGTAGAGCTATGGAACTTGAAGAGTTGTGGAAATTGGCAAATCATGCAAGTAAGTAGGCTTTTTCTTCCTGATTGACTATATCGTTGAATGGGGATAATGAATATCCTATTTGTTTGGAATCCGGGCATGATTATTTTGGTTGGGGATAATAACTATCCCATTATGGTTCTTTTGCAAGTATATATATATGTCAAAATGAAAAGGATAGAGAATATCTTGAGATTGGATATGAATGGAGAATTTAAATGGATGTTGTATGTTGTATGATTATGGATTTGTAATGATGAATATGAAATGTGTATATATTGGAACATGGAGCATGATGAAACATATTCTAGATGTCATTGGTTATGAATTATGGTTATTATGTTTTTATTCCTTTTTATTTGTGCCTACTTATTGAGTTACCTAGACTCACGCCTTCTTATTCTATTTTTTTAACTGACAGGTAAAGAATTCCAACTATGGGTTAGAACTAATCGGCAATGGTTGAAGACATCTTAGTGATATAATAGAATGGTGTGGTTGTAATCCCCTTTATGTTTTAAGTATAATCAAAATTTCATTTGGATCTGTATGATTGTAATTAATAAATTTTAATTGGTGTATAAGGTGGTGTAAAGGCATGTCATAGAAATTAATCATTTTCTTAAGAATGAGTTTGTATAATTATAGTGATAAGTATGTTGCCATTATGATTTAGTAAGATCTAGGGCTATGGGTATATAGATGGATGTATTTTAGAATTTATATAAATGCTTTATTTGATTTAATAAATAATTATACAGGTTAGCCCCTAACATTTTACTGGATACTCTGTCTATTTTTCTATAAAAACTAGCTGAGTCCCAAAATGGGACTCGAGCACCCAACCTTAAAAATGTGCAAATTTAGGTGAAATATAGTGAAAGATGGAATGTTGTACCTCAAAAAGTGGGGAGTGACACCTACCTTGATTCCCATTCCTCCTCCATCCAAGCCCAAACATGTCGTATCCAAGAAACCCATAACCTCTGCCCAATTCCCTATCACATATTCCAAAAGACCTAAGTCTCCACCTAAAAGCACATAGATTGTGGCATTTTTGTTTTCTCTCTATGTAATTTTGTTTGTATCATGGTTGTCAAATTGTATTATGTTTGTACTCATTGTAATCTCTCATCTTATAAATTGTATGAATAATTCATCAATGAATATAACTTTTTCTTCATATTTTGTGTCAATTTTCTTTTCCCTTATGTGCCTTTTTGATTATGACAAAAAGGGAGAGAAATAGCAGTAATAGAAAGAATAGTTAATCTAAATATAGTTAGACTAGTGCACTTAGTAAGGGGGAGAAATAGCAAACATGATCACTAGAAGTAGTTAGTGCACTAATTCAAGGTGAGCTATATATTTTAGTCGAATTTTCATTCCTTAGTTCCCACACACGTTTTATGTATATTCTGAAAGGTATATCACTAAAATATTTTGTCATCATTGAAAATGGAGAGAATGTTGATCCTAGCTCTTTTTCTTAGCTTGATTTTGATGATGAATGTGATTAACTAGCTGAGTTTTGATTATGAGTAAATATGTGAGTGAAGTGTTAAGCTAATAATAGTTACATTCCCAAGTGTACAGTGAGAAATCTATGAAACAAATTAAAAAGTAACTTTAAATGTGTGGACATCATATATAAGTTTTTATTAGAGACAAGATCCGCCTATCAATTAACAAGGAAAAAATCATGCAAATGCTCAAGGAAGAATGACCCTGAACTTAGAAGAGGATTTCAGATGTATTGGGACATGCTTGAAATCATGAGGAACAAACTTGGAATGTGAAAAACTTCAGAGAGTTTGAAGAATGAAGTTTGCAATCATATAAACTAAGTCTAAAACAACTTCAGAAGTGTTTCAGATGCAAGATCTAAGCTTCAAGGCCAAACTACAGTTGAAGGATATGTCTGACATCAAACATGAGCTTCAAAGTAACTTATATATACCTCAAATGTGTTGAAGTAAAGCTAGTGAAGTAAACAAAGTCAAATGCCAAATTTTAGATGTTAAAATAGATTTTGAATTCAAAGATCAACTTCAGAAGAGCTGAAGCAAGAAACCTTAGCACTAAAGTGACACTCTAGACATGCTAAAGTTCCACTTCAGACATGCTAATGTATGTGTGCAATTTAGGTCAGATGTGCTGAAGCATGAAGTCATGATGTTGAAGGTTTAATGTTACTTTAGACATGCTTAAATATGTTTAAAATGTATCACTAAAGGAAAAAACAAGAAGCGTTCAAAAATAGCTAAGTCCCAAACTTCAAAAGTCATAAAGAATCGCTTCAAACATGCTAAAGCATCACTTTAGATGTTCTCAAGCTAATATCAGAAGTGAGGAAGTTAAAAGGAGCATGACTAAGTAATTCACACCACTTAAGACGTTTTGAAGTCTTACTGAAGATGTTCTGAAGTCTTACTTAAGACAAGTTGAAACACTATTCCAAAGGCACCCATTTTAAGTGCTCGCAACAAGCTCAAATCGTAGGATTCTCCATCACTTCAGATGTGCTGAAGGTATGCTTTAGATGGTTTGAAATAGCAACGAATTTAGAGTTTGCAATGCCACTTGTAGAGTTCTCTGTCATTCCAGATGTTCTGAAGTCTTTACTTCAGATGGTCTAAAGTTGCGGGAACACCATCCTATCCAATGAGAAGATTTCAAATCCTAGTATTAAAGGAGTAAACAGAGGATGTTCAAGTAGTTGAAAAAGTTAGAGAAGTTAGATACGTGATCAAGAGAGAATTTACTCTATCATTTAAATTTTCTTCTAAAGATTTCAATTCCAATGTGCTGAACTCTTATACAAGTATTCAAAGTTCATTACTTTATCAACTTTTAAGAGTTTGATCTATCAATTCTTAATTGTGTATCTTTATTTATTTCTTCATTAATTTTTTTACAATCTTCGTGTTTAAGAGGCATTTATTTTTGTACAACTTTTAAGATTTCTATTATAGCAAGGAAGAGGCTTGCTATCTGTAAGAATTGATTGTAGCAAGTAGTTAGGCTTGTTGGGAGGATTGTAAGAATTTTTAGTGAGCTATAAAAACCAAAGTTTGTAGAGTTTGTTAGTGAGCTTAGGAAAACCAATGAGTGTACATTGATCAGAGTTAGCTGATCAAGTGTAGTGGAACCTGAGTGTAGTAGTGAGACTAACTGAGAGAAGTAGAGTAGGTACCAGGGAAGGGCCAAACCATTATAAAAATATCAGTGTCATTATACTATATGATTTGGTTTTGTTCTTTTTCAGCACTATATTTTTATTTGGCTAGAAATTTTAAAAGCTCAATTCACCCTCCTCTTGAGCTATCACCTAAACGGGACCAACATAAAGCTCTCGTGTCATTGCAATTCGAAATGTTCATGGTGGAGAATTTGAAAGTCAAAGGTTTACAACACATTAATAGAATATAGTAGAAGAAAGAAAAAATAGGTCTTTACAAGAGATAGAAAGAACCATGTTGAGTAATTAGAATTTACCACAATATTTCTGGGTTGAGACAATGAATATTGCATGCTATATTGTCAATAGAATATATGCTAAGCTAATACTCAACAAGATTCCATTTGAGCTATATTTTGGAAGAAAAACAAATATTTCACATTTTCATACTTTTGAATGTAAATGTTTCATACTTAACAATGGAAAGGGTAATCTTGGAAAGTTTGTTAGATAATCTGATGAAGGTATATCCCTTGCTATTCCATTGTTAGCGAGGCATTTAGAGTCTACAATATAAGGAATTGGATTGTTGAAGAGTTTATCCACATTAAGTTTGATGAGAGCACTAACTTCGCAAAAAGGATTAGTGATTTTGATGATAAAATAGGTGATCTAACAAATTCAATGGAGAAGATAAGGTAGCAAAAATAAGGAAAAACAATTCCAAAACTAGAAACAAAAATGGATGAAGCAAAAAGTCAAGTTGAACCATTTTTAAGTGAAGTAAATGTTAGAGGTAATGATTCCTTACCCAAAGACAGGAGTTTCATGAATGCTCATCTAGAAAATTAGATAATCATTGATGCGTATGATAGATTAAGGATAAGATCTTCATTTGACCAAATATATGAGAATTTTACTTTCATTTTTTAACTAGAGCTAACATGCATAGACCAAGCATTCAAGGATTAAAATTGGATAATAGCAATGCAAGATGAGTTGGATCAATTCAAAAGAAATGATGTGTGGATGCTTATTCCAAGATCATCCCATTAGTTTGTAATTGATACTAAATGAGTCTTTAGGAACAAACCAGATGAGTTTGGGATAGTTGTGAGAAATAAAGTAAGATTAGTAGCAAAGGATACTATTATGAAGAAGGAATAAACTTTGAAGAGTCATATGATCCTGTTGCTAGGATTGAGGCCATTAGAATGTTGTTAGCTTTTGCATTATACATGAATTTCAAGTTATATTAGAGGCATGTCAAAAATGCATTATTGAATGGTTTCATTAATGAAGAGATATATGTAGAACAACTCTTTAGGTTTGAAGACCCTCATGATCCTAACAATGTCATCAAACTTAAGAAAGCCCTTTATGGTCTTAAAGAACTCTTAAAGCATGGTGTGAGAGGTTGTACAAGTTCCAAGTAGATAAAGGTTTCACAAGGGGTAAAGTATATACCACTCTCTTTATTAAGCATGACATGATGGACATTTTGATTGCTTAGATCTATGGAGCTACTAACAAAACATTATGCAAAGAGTTTTCCAAAGTCACGCAGGGAGAATTTGAAATGAGCTTGATGGGAGAATTAAACTTCTTTCTGGGCTTGTAAATCAAGCAAATGATGGAAGGAATCTTCATCCATCAAGCTAATTACAAAAAAGAGCTACTAAAGAAATTTGATATGGAAGATGGGAAACTTGTACCTACTCCAATGAGCGCATCAATTAAAATGAGCAAAGATGAGAAAGGTACACCCATCAGTCAGAAACTTTATAAAAGCCTAATAGGATCCTTACTTTATTTAACTATTAGTAGATCTGATATCATGTTTAGTGTTTGCATGTGTGATAGATTCCAATCAAACTCAAAGGAATCACATCTAATTGCTATAAAGAGAATCTTTAGATACCTATTAGATACAACAAACCTTGGCTTATGATATCCAAAAGGTTTTAATTTTGAGTTAGTAAGGTACTTTGATACTAATTTTATGAGTTATAAAGAAGATATAAACTTATTAGTTCCTTGAAAGCATTATTATATCAAGTATTTCAAGGAAAGGAAATAGACATCTGTGGCATTATCAACTGTTGAAACTAAGTATGTGGCTGTAGGCAATTATTGTGCACTAATTATGTCGATGAAACAACAATTGGTAGATTATGGAATGAAATTTATGTATACTCCCATTAGATGTGATGATAAAAGTGTTATAAATTTGGCTAATAATCCAGTACTGCATTCAAGAACTAAACATAAAGAGGTTAGACATCATTTCATTAAGGATCATGTGTAAAAGCATAATATCTGATTGGAATATATACCAACTGAAGATCAGCTAGAGCTAGTAGATATTTTTACTAAGACACTCCCTAAGGATATAATCTATATGATTAGAAGGGAGTTAGGTATTTTAGATCTGTGCACATAAATGAATATCATATGAAGAATGATTGCGTGATAATTGTTGGTTCAGACATAAGGTAGCTCAAGAGGAGGGGGGGGGGGGGGGGGGGTTAATTGAGCTTTTAAGAAGGTTAACACGAGGGGACATTTGAAGGATATAAGAGAGAAGAACTTTGGGAGTAAGGAAGATCATTGGAGAACTATTGCAACTTGGATATTCTGTTTTCTTTCTAGTTCATCTATTGTTTTTGAAATCAACATTCATGATGATGTTTATCAATTACTTAGTTGATTTTAGTTCAAATATGACATTCTAAATTTCTTTTATCTTGGGTTATATGGATCCTAGTAATGAAGCTTGTGTTGATGTTTGATTTTTTATTTAGATTATCTTCTTTCTCATTGTTTCTTCTTTTCTAAGCTTAATATGTGCATGTCATTAGCTACCATATGTATGATTTGAGATTCCTAATTCATACTTGAGAGAGATGAATTAGGGATAGATTCTTGAATTGAAGAACATATGATGCAATGAAGTCTAGAGATAGCCACTATTTATGTGCAATTCGTGTGAGTATGACCTTACGAGCGCATATATCATACCTGGATGCCTCAACCTAATGGGTATATTGATTTGGATTTACATGGAGATATAGTAGATCAGTTTAGTAAGCACACCTATCATAGCACTTGAGAATGGGTGGAGGATACTTTAATGCATCCGACTGACAATGAGAGGAATGATAATTTAATCAATGCAATTCATCAACACAAGTGAATTTGCTAGGTGAAGTTGAATCCCTAGATATTTCATCCATTGATCTTTCTTCCTTTGCTCTTATAATCTGTTAACTTCATTATTCTATTTAGATTTAGTTTTATAACATTTGCTAAAATTTTGATATGGCCTTAAATGCACTATCCACTTATGTTATTTCCCTAATGTTATGTTTATTACTGCACACATGGGAACAACAGTTATGTAACACCCACACCCCCATCGTATGTGTTTTGGCTATCCAATAGATTATTCTCTATTGGGGCTTATATGAGATGCTAACATTTCCTTTCTTCTCAATATTTTCCCTATTTCTTTACTAAAAATTTAGCAGAGTCTGCCCTGAATTATCAAGATCCAAAACCTAATGTACATTAATCAAATTAATTTCTAATATCCTTACTCCCTAATTTCAATATAAAACATAATCCTATAAAATTTTCAATTATGTAAAAAACTGAACTTTCAACATTTATAAATCAAACCATAAATGACTCAACTAGCCTAACTTACCCACAACCTAGAACTTGCGTTGCCCCACGATGGCAATAACCTGAACAATCCATTTCCAAATCATACAAATGCATTATTATGATATGCCAATACATTATATTTTACATAACAGAATACATCTCTAATAAGTTATTACAATTTTGAATAAATACAATTTTCAATTTTAATAAACATAGTGAAAACAACAAACTTAAATAACATCTTCTGTAGCTCCCTTGTATGACTTGTTCATTAAAATTTCAAATAAGAAGGCATGAGTATGGGCAACTCAGTAAGTAGACAAAATTAATAAACAATAATTAATCCATAATTAGCACATTTAATATCAAATAATCGATATCCATTATTATAAATGATTATAAATGGATATATATGTTCATCAATTAGTTTCAATAAAGAAATCCTTGTATTTTCATCCAACCAATCAATTTCATATCGAATCAACTTTAAATCAAGCATACAACAAAGAGAAATTCTCTATCCCTCACATTAAATGCACCAAACATCCATTACCGTTAATAACTACACAACATCAACCATAAACAAATATGGGATATTGAATATCCCCAATCAAAACATGCAAGCCTGAATTCATACAAGTGGACTAATCCCCATGCATTCAACAAAACATACCCAAACTTCAAATAAAGGGGTAAACATTATCCCTAACCATTCAATAAAAATAAATGCCTACTTACCTCAGGCTCTTAGCTCCAAATGATTCCTCTAGCTCTATACCTTTTCATCCTTCTCAGATCATTTTGTATAGGAAAATAATCCCAATCATTTACAATTGCAACTCTTAAATCATTTCAAACTAATGAATTATCATTTCTAGATACTATGAGTGCTCAACCTTAACCACAAGGTCATTTATAGCCATTAATTCCATATCAAAATCATTCACATTTTATCACATTCATTAGGGTTTCAAAGTACATTTTGTCTAACAACAATTCCATTCATAATCATATATTCAATATAATCATCAAATGTATGATAAACACTAGTTAAATTAGGGTTTCTCCATAATTATCAGAGACCTTCTTGCTTGACACATTTATCTAATATCTTACATGATTAACATCCAAGCAACTTATGAACAACTCACTTAAGCTTTAAATCTATTCAATTCATGGCTTACATAGCCCATTCACAAGAATCCTCATTAATCCCCAATTAAGGCACAATCAAAAATTTCATTTTACTAGTCCAAATCACTCCATAGAAGTTCTAAAACATAATAGTCATGCCATTAATCATTTATCCTATGATTAATCCAATAAAAATCATTAAATCCCCAAATTTTACTATTCATAAAACCCTAGCTTAGCAAAATTCATAATTCTCATGCCTAGTTCACTATAATCAACCAATTAAATTATTCCTCCCATGATTAGTATAACAGAAACCATATAATCTTACTAAATTTCCACTATTCCTGAAATTTTATAAAACCCTAGCTTATAAAAATCCAATTTTCAGATGGGAAGGAGCAACTTACCATGTAAATCAAGTATGGCTGATACCCATGATTATGATTACAAGCTCAAAACCCAAAGAAACTCCTTCCAATTGCAAGAAGTCATATTTTCTTCCATTCCCACCATTCAAATGCTAAAATCCCAAGCTTAGAGGCATGCTTGAGTGATTCTCTACCTAAACAAGAAATTTTTTAAACTAAAAAGGCATGAATTTGGGCTAAATGGGGTTACGACATGAATTTTGGGGCATAGAAAAAGAAACAGAATGGATAGAATGAAAAATGAAACAGGATAGAGCCTTAAAAAGTTGGATTTTTCCACTGGTTTGGTGCCCTACAGAAGCTGTGCCGCAGCACAGACTCACTAGACAGACAAAAAATTGCCTTGCTAATGCTGTGCCATGGCATCGAACTACTATGCCATGAAATGGAATTGTTGTGCCACAGCATGAGATGCCTGTGCCACAGCACAACCCTGCTGGACACCTAAAATTACCCTCTTCTAAAATTGTGCCATGGCATGGAATTGTTGTCCAACATTTTGTGGTTTTTCTTCTAATTTTTACACAATTTTTCCACCTTCTCTTCAATCCTTCTTCATTAAATGTTAATCATTTCATTTTACCACATAATTGGGGTATTAGAATACATTATTAATCCACTCAAATGAATCAAAAATAATTTCATTACTTCATCCCCTACCTGAAATTTCACAAAAATTTCTGCATACTTAATTCAATCACATACATGTTATTCCAATTTTATCATTTAATAATTTTTTTTAAAATTTACCCACTTTTTAACACTCTAGATCAACCATAATGTATTCAAATAAACAACTATCTAAAAATTAACACCATGGGTGCTACAAATTAGTAGCTTAAACATTCACTCATATGCATTTTGCTTATATCAAAACTTGGTTGTCTATATGTATTCATCATCAAAATCAATCCAAGTAAAAGAGGTTTGGTTCAACAATCTCTCCCTTTTTGATGATGTCAAACATTTGAGCAATATACCTTTTAAGAAAGATAAATCATATATTCCTCAATAAAATAAAATATGGGAACTAAACAAAGATATGTTTGTTCATGATAACACATATGTAGCTCCCCCTAACAGAGTGCATCTTTAACAAGTTCTTCTAATCTTCCCCTGAATGAGTGCACTGGATTCTAACATGTTTTATTAAACATACAATTTTCTCTTATATTATATTAACACATACAAGTATCTTCTCCCTCTTTTTGTTTAAATAAATTTCATACAACTTCTTTTTATTTCATACTAATTCCACAACTTCTCCCCCTTTTTCATTATAAAAAAGGCACATGGGAAAGTATATGCAAGAAATGATATGCATCAATTTGAAATACTCAAAATTAACACATAAAGATATTTCATTTGATTTCATTGCAAATAGAGCTAGAAGCAGAGATACACTCAGATTTATTTTTAGTACAAACAGAGTGCTAATCTAATAGTGAAAAGTGTAGTAAGGATAGGATGGATGGAAGAAAAGGTAGGATAGAGAGAATGAGATGGAGCCCGATTATGATCATTCGATCAAGTTTTGAATCATGCATAGGCATGCATCCATTACTTTTGGAAGGTCACATTGGAGGAGCCAAAGTTATTGATAAGGGAGAAGGGGGTCGCTGCTAGCGTGGCTTCTCCCTCCTAGTCTTCTGCTTCCTAAGATGGTAATGTTGAAAATAAGGCCTTTTGACTCTTATGAAGTTGGTTTTGGTAATCTCCAAAGAATGTAATATCTCTCATAGATATCCATTTAATCCTCTTTTCTTCTTCTTTAGAGACATCAACTTCATCAAGTCCATGAGAAGAACTATCTCCAATCCAAAACATCTTAATAACTTCTCTATTAGTTTTGCTTCCCTTTGATGAATTGAGATATGCACATTTTCTACTACTACTTTTTCTCTCTTTGTTTTCTAAGCTTGCATCGCACAAACTTGCTTTTCTCTTTTTCTTCTACTTTTTCCACAATTGCGAATGGATGTGGATGAATTAAATAGACATGACTATGAATAGTATGGTGGTGTCTAGGGGATCTTTACAAAGTTCTAGCATATTCTTGAGGGGATTTGGAATGAAGGTTTGCTAAATATGGTTAAGAGATAATTATACCAATGAAGAATGTTTAATTCCAGCAGGAAGAGTTTTGACTCATAAATGAAGGTTTAGGTGCTCTTGAAAGATAAACAATAAGTTTGGGTATTTCAAACATAGAAAGGATTTGAGCTCAATCCAAAATTGTAATTTCAAACATAGGTTTATTTATCTTGATTTTGCAGATTTATTCTCTTTACATCTGTTGTGAGTCTATTTACTTCATCATAAAAAACATTTATTCTATTTCCTAACAATAGAATAACCAAGGAATATCCTTTCATCAGATTTGCTATCAAATTTTCCAAGGTTTCCTTTTCTATTTTTAAGAATTAAACATTTGCAGCCAAAAGTGTGAAGTATAATGTATTGGGCTTCTTGCCATAATACAACTCAAATAAAGTTTTGTTGAGTATTAGCTTAGTATGAATTCTATTGATAATATAACAAGCGGTATTCATAACATTAGCCCAAAAATATTATGGAAAATTGTATTCAAAAGAAGAATGTCAAAGAAAAGAAAAAGGGATGAAAAGGAAAGAAATAAAAGTGATTTATCTATCATTTGGAGGGATTACATCTCATGAACTCAAAAGAAAATAAGTTTGGGGGTGTGGTAATAATATAGCCTGCATATATGTATAAATAAAAACAACAAGTGCAGACAACTGTGAGGACAAATTGCACCTTTATGTCTCCTCTTTGGTGAATCCTTTATACTTTTCTTTTTAACTAAACCCAAGGCCCCATTTCAACCTCGATAAGGACTATTTATTTTTGGTGATGATCCATTAAAATTAGTGGAGAATGATGAGAAAGATGAGCTTATGGAGTAAAATAACAAGCTTTTACAGTCGTCAAAATTTATCTAAGTCACAAATGAAAAGATGGTATTAGATATATCTTTTGCACACACATGAGGAATCAAGAGTGAGATACGACAATGCTCAGGTCAAAATTGTAGACATTTAGTGCATTTTGAAATTTTTTTCAAGTTATATGCATGTGAAATCATTTTGAGATCACTGAAAATTGAACTTGATTGATGTTGTGTATGTTTTTTGTAAAACATTTGGTGTTGTGTGTTCAGTTATTATTTTTTTTATTTTGATCAAGAATGATCAAAAGCTAAGTTTGGGGGTGTTTTATGAGTGAATTCTATTCACTTATATCATATCTATTTGAGCTAACTTTTGGCGTGTTCTTGAGATGTTCTTGGTGGATTTATGGTTTCTATGTTTGTATTTGGTTTTAGGCACATGAATGTACAAAAGAGGAAGAAAACATGGAAAATATTAATTAAGTAAAAGGAGAAAAATAAGGGAGTATGGATGATGAATATGTGATTGGAAAATGAAGAACAAAAGTGGAAGCAACCTAATGTTGTGACATCCAAATTAGATGTTGTGACACTCAAAATATAGAAGGCAACATTGGCTGACAACAACTAGATGTCACGACATCCAATTCAAATGTTGCGACATTCAACTTTAAGGAGGTTCAAACCAGGTAGGCAATGGTTTAATGCCATGGAATCCAAATCAAATGTCATGGCATCTGAAGGGAGGAAGGCAGAATCTAGATAGACAACAATTGAATATTGCGGCATCCAAATTAGATATCATGGCATCTGAAGTGATGAAGGATAAATTTTGGTGTGCAGCAAGTAGATGTCATGACAAAAGTAGATTATAATGGCTCTAATACTTTTTAAAGTGTAAATAGAAGATCAAGACATTAGAAGAAGAAGTTAGACATTCAAAAATCTAACACATGAATTTAGATAAGATCATATATTTCTTCCAACACAACTTCAACTTCAGATGTGCATCACTCTAATTCAAGGTTAAACAAAACATCGTCTTCAATATTTTAGGAGTCTGAATTATTACATTTCATTATTAATCTATTCTTTACTTTGTTCTTTAATTGTGTACACATTTGCATAAGTAAGAGGCACTTTTCTTTACAAGTTTTATTATTTGCATCATTTCTGCAAGCAAAGGGTCTTATAGTATTGATGATTAGTTTTTGCAAGGAAACTTGCATTGGTCTAAAAGTTTGTTTGTAAGCTCAACGAAAACCAACCTATGGCCATTTGATTTGTGTTAGTAGAACCTAAGGCAATATAGGAAACTAGCTTAGAGAAGTAGGAACCTAAATCAGGTTGAAAAACTATAAAAATCTATTATGTAGTATGTTTTGACTTTACTCATTATCTTCTTAGCACTATTCTTTATATTTGGCCAAATGTTTATAAAGCTCAATTCATTGCCCGCCCTCTTGAGCTACCATCTATAAGGGGCCAATAAAGCTGAATGGAAAATGCCTCAGCATACCACCTGCCAAACAAAAGCCAAAAGAGCCTAGAAAATAGAAGGCCAACCACCCAAGCTACCTAAGGAATGCAGCCAAATACCCTAGCCACTTGGGATTTGCCTAACACTATCCAACAAAATGGCTTGAGGGATTTGTAGAAAGAATGATTGCAGCCCATATGTAAGGCACTTGCTAAACCACCCGCAGATGGTAGCTGAATACCATAGCCACCTACTAAGCTCCTATCAACTACAATGAGTGGATTTTTTAAACATTACAACATATTAAATGAGCCGCAACTACCTTCAATACTTGGATTTTGAGGAAATATATAAAAGGAGTAATGAAGGAACATTGGAGAAGTTGTCGCAAGCATTCATTGAGTCCTAACTTCCAAATTCTCTAGCAACTTAAGCCTAAAGCTCTCATCTTCATAAATTTTACATTCAAGGCTTTCAGCAACAACAAAAGGGAAGACTATACAACATTAAAGTGAGCTTGCAAGAGTTATTAAAGCTTCCCTTGTGCTTTCAAAGAGACATCATGTAGTGTAACTTATTTCTATCTCATGTTATTCTAATTTGTTTCCTTGAGTTTAATAGCAAACCAAGATCAAGAAAAACAAGTTAGATTGCTATAGTGGTGACTCACAATCATCTTGTTAAACTATATTCACATATCCTAGAGAGGGAATCTAGAAGGGTGCATTAGCACTAAGTAATTATATCCCTTAGAGCTAGAATCTAGAAGAGTTCTTTGGTACTAAGTAATTATGGTCCCTAAAGCTATAATCTAAAAGTGTTATGGCTCTAGTTTGTATTTCCAACAAAGATAGTGGAACTCAAGATATAAGGATGTGTGCTTATAAGAGTAGAGTAGAGTTGTCTCAAACCACTATATATTACTCTAATTATTGTTATTAAACTATAAATAGTTTGAAAAAGGAGACTAAAATTTATAAGTTAGAAAAATTTAATAAACCTAATTACCCATTTCTCCTTGGGTAAAGCCTAATTAAGGGACCAATAGATTCTATATTTATTATGGAGATGGGCCTCACTATGATGACTAATTCTTTTGTGCTGCTGCTTGTGCATTACATAATAAAATCAACCATAACTTGTCCTTTGATGGTTGTTCATGGGAAGAACTCAATATCAAACTCACTAAGCTCTAGTGCCCGCTAAACCATGTAACCCTAAAGCTTCATCTTTTGGAGGAGTTGCTTTAAAGGTTGGTCAGCGTAGATACATATTGGATGTCCTTGGAAGTATGGGCTCAATCACCTTGCAATGATTACTAGAGTGAAAGCCATCTTCTCTGCCTTTAAGTACCTTGCTTTAGCATTCCTTAGCAATTTGTTGACATAATATACTAGTTGTTGGTGGGTTCCTTACTCTCAAAATATTTTGTGTTGATCCCCTAATTGATGATTGGGCTCAATGTGGGTCCCTAATCCACTTCTTTAAGATAACAATTATTTTATGACCACTAAACATTTTTCCCACACATCGTTGGTATTATAAAGCTCACCAACAAACCCTTATAATTTCCACTACAAGTATATCCTCTTGCAGAAACAATCTTTCACTACAAGTTAACAAACTTGCAGAAATACACTTCATAAAGTGTGAAAAACAAAGAAAGTTTGTGTGAGAAAGTTGCATTTTACTAAGCAGAGGTTGTATACATTAAAATGCATAAATGAAAGATTTATTAAATAAATATTTCATGCTTTGAGCTTCTCTTGATAGATTGTTGTTATAGCTTGACATTCTGAAGTGAGTTATAGCATAAATGAGTTAACACTTATGAAAGAGAACTTATTTCTCTTTTAAATGCACAAATATAATATCTTAAATAGAAAAAAACTTCTTTTTCTTAAAATGGAATCTCTATTTATAAGCTTTTGAATGACTCATGGCCATTTGAAATTCAATAATTGAGATTATAGCTATTGAATTAAACTTGTAAAAATCATAGAAAATAATAGGGTTATTTGAACAAATCTTTGTAGGATTTAAATCTCCTTTGTTGAAAAACTTTGTCAATGAAAATGCCCCAAAGACCTCTATTAATCTCCTTTGTTGATTCCTTTGGTGTTAGTGACTATTGTTAGGCATAATAACAAACCTCTGTTAGCAAGTGAGGTCTCCTCTATCAACACCTCTACTGAAAAGTAGTTATTACAATTTTAATGGCAGACCTTAATGGTTGACCAATTCTCCTTTGTGTACTCCTCTATCAGGTCTAAAAACTCTAACTACTTCTAACAACTAGTTTACAAACCTTTATGATTTTTAAGTTTCCTCTAAGATGTTGTTTATGAAGAACTTACAACTTAAACTTGTTTTTAGATTCTTTGAGAGACCTTCATTGGCGAAAACTTCTCCTTTGAGCTATCCTATATAGTGTGAACTCATGAAGTAACTTAGCATTTTCAATTTTTTTCTCCATCTTGACTTGTTTTCAAGCATATTTGAACTATTTTGAGTTGCTCCTTCATTGAGTTAATTCCTTAAACACATTCTTAACATTTTATACTATTTTTTAATTTAAATTTTGCAACACTTAGAAATAACATTATTAGTACCCTTAATTTTTACTTAAATGTTTGTTCATCATCAAAATCAAGCCTTTATTAGGCTGGGAGTCCATGCCTTAGATTTAACATGGTCCCCATTTTTATGATAACAAAACATTTGTGTTCCTTTCTCTTATAAAGTATTCTTAAGAAAATAATCTAAATTGATGCTTCCTTAAGTATGTGAATTACTATTTGTTTAGATTTTTTTAGGCCTTTTATAGAAATGGCTACAAAGACACTTATATTTCTCTCCCTTTTGTCATAATAAAAAAGTGGTTAGTAGAAACAAGAAGTTGTAATTGTGTCTATCCCTTCTTCTCCCCCTTGGAAACGTAATGATGCAAGTGAAATGACGATGAAGCACACATTATGAATTTCTAAAAAAATGTATTTCATTAAAAAGTGATTTCTGCAATAAGAATACAATGAGAATTTACATAAGAGAAGAAATTTTAGAGTAAAAACTTTCAAAAAAAAAAGTGGAAAACAACAGGTTTTAAGGCTTAGGTGGTATTGTTTTTAGGGTGAAGGTTAGTGAAATGCTGAGTAGAGGAATAGGTTGAGGTTAAGGTAGGTTGAGGAGAGGGTTTAGGTTGGTTTTGGAAGGTAGACTGTAAGGCCTTGAAAAATTTTAAAAATACAAGTTATTGCTATTGTAAAGTTTCGGTAATTTTTGTCGGGTCAACAGATTGTATAATTAATTTTTGAGAAATTATTATGAAAAAGTTATGAAATTGAATGGATTATTAATATAAACATGAGGATGAGGTTTGGGGTAC
>JAYJMB010014454.1:0-45894 GCA_036873735.1 Pouteria campechiana
TTTGAAAAGCGCGTTTTCATATTTCAGCCAAACACTGCAGAATCGCGTTTTGGCTGAAAAAAGCGCTTTTACACTCCTAAAACGCCAGGCCAAACAGGCCCTTAGTCTCATTCTTCCTAAGCTTCTCATGGGTAATTAAGATATCCGAGCTAAACCCAATCAACCTGGCCCACTCTTCTTAAGCTTCTCATAGGTAATTGAGAGAGCCGAACTAAACCTAGTTTACCTTGTCCCACTCTTTTTATGCTTCTCATGGAAAATTGAGAGAGTCGAGCTAAACCCAGTTTACCTGGCCCACTATTCCTAAGCTTCTCATAGGCAATTTAAAGAGCTGAGCTAAACCTAGTCTCACTCTTATTAAGCTTCTTATGTGTAGCTTCTTATGGGCAGTTGAGAGAGTTAAGCTAAACCTAGTTTACCTAGTCCCACTCTTCCTAAGCTTCTCATAGGCAACTGAGACAACCGAGCTAAACCTAGTTTACTAATCTCACTCTTCCTAAGTTTCTCATGGGTAATTGAGAGATCTGAGCTAAACCCAATTAACCTGGTCTACTCTTTCTAAGCTTCTTATGGACAATTGAGAGAGTCGAGCTAAATCTAATTTACCTAGTCCCACTCTTCCTATGCTTTTCATGGAAAATTGAGAGAGTCGAGCTAGACCCAATCTACCTGACCCACTATTCCTAAGCTTCTCATGGGCAATTTAGAGAACTGACCTAAACCTAGTCAACCTGGTCCCACTCTTCTTAAGCTTCTTATGGGCAATTGAGAGAGCCGAGCTAAACCTAGTTAACCTGATCCCACTCTTTCTAAGCTTCTCATGAACAATTGAGAGAGTTGAGCCAAACCTAATCGACTTGGTCCCACTCTTCCTAAGCTTCTCATGGGTAATTGAGAAAGCCGAGCCAAACCCAGACATCCTAGTCCCACTCTTCTTAATTTTCTCATAAGCAATTGAGAGAGCCAAACCAAACCCAATCATCCTAGTCCCACTCTTTATAAGCTTCTTATGAGCAATTGAGAGAGTTGAGCTAAACCCACTCATCTTGGTCCCACTTTTCCTAAGCTTTTCATGGGCAATTGAGAGAGCTGAGTTAAACCCAGACATCATGATGCCACACTTTTTAGCCACACTTTTTAAGCTTTTCATGGACAATTTGAGAGAGCTGAGCACCTGTTCTTCATGGTCTCTTTCACGCCTTAACATAATAGAGATCACATGGTCCTGAGTCCTTCTTGGATATACAAATTGGGTAACAAATCACCTATTATCTCTATGATTTTTTATAGTTTAAATTGTTGCAAAAATCACACAGTCCTGAGTCATTCTGAGATATACCAATAGGGTCATAAACTACCTATTATCTTTATGGTTTCTTATAGTTTAAATAGAAAAAATCACTCAGTCTTGACTCAATCTGGGACAAACCAATTAGATCAAAATATCCTTTCATTAGGTTGACCCAAAGTCTAGTAATTCAATCTAGAGTTATGTCATCGTTTCAAGTCATCGCAATGTGCTTAGTGATCCTAAAGATAACACACATTTGTTTGAGATAGTGTGTATTTTACTTTTGTGTCTCTAAATACATTATGCTTTTCCTTTTAATCAAAGGGATGTAATTAGGACCACTTGTAGTCTGGGATGTGAATATACAATTTTCTGATGTACACACATACAAGTGTAATTAATTGAGAACATTAACATAAATGAAAAGTTATTTGATTCATTCCATCAATACAAGTCTCTTTGTTCCATTTTGTTTTTCTCATTTTGTACTTGTTACAAGGGCATTTTATCATGTTAAACAATTTCATCTAGTTAACAATAAGGGATGCAGTTGGGACCAGATGGTGATGAACATGACTTATGAGAATACATTCAAATTATGCCTTACATATGGGACCCACATATTTCAGGCTATTAAAAATTCCTAAATAGATAGCCTGCATGGAAGGGTTGAATATGTTGGAATTCAATGAGATAACTAACCATATGTCTTACCGTTCAAAATATTTCACACCCCTAGCCTTTTGAAATCAAAACAATCTAACACGCTAATGGAGTAATACAAATGCCACGATGCATGAGATTTTGAAGTTGGTGGAATTTCATTGTGGTGAACTTAAATTAAAGAATTTTATTACAAGATGGGGCTCACTTGGGATGATTCAAGAAATATTGCTAGATTATATGGTTATGTTCCAATTCATGATGGAGTTAAATTGGAATTTTAGGATATCACCCAAAGCCCAAAACATTATTATTTAAGTGTTTTGAAAATTCAAGTGGTATTTCCAATCAAAATATTTTATTGGAAAATGCATTACAAGACACTTAAAATGGGTTGTAATTAAATTGGGTTGAGATCATGTTCAATGAGATACTCCCTAACTCTGCTTCCAATGAGCATAGTTAGAGGTAAAATTCTTGATTTTACTTCCAACAAGTGCAGTCAAAGGAAAATTTCCTGACTCCACTTCCAACTAGCGCAGTTAAAGGAAAAAAAATACTTATTTCACTTCCAACAAGTGGATTCAGAGGCAAATTTCCTAATTTCGCTTTCAGTGAGCGTAGTGAGGGGAAAAATTCTTAACTCAGCTTTTAGTGAGCATATTTAGAGGTAAAATTCCTAACTCTGCTTTCAAAGAGTGATGTTAGAGGCAAAATTCCTAACTCTACTTCCAATGAGTGTGATTAGAGGCAAAGTTCTTGACTCTGCTTCCAGCGAGCACAGTCAGAGGTAAAATTTTGGACACTGCTCCCAATGAGCATAGTCAAAAGCAAATTCCTGACTTCGCTTCCAACAAAAGTAGTCAAAGGTAGAGTTCTTGACTTCGCTTACAATGAGCTTAGAGGCAAAATTCCTGACACCACTCCCAACGAGCAAAATTAAAGGCAAAATCCCTGACACAGCTTCCAATGAGGACAATCAAAGGTAAATTCCTTGACATCGCTTCCAATGACAATAGTCAAAGGCAAATTCCTTGACATTGCTTCCAATGAGCACAGTCAAAGGCGAATTCCTTGACACTACTCCCAATGAGCTTAGTCAGGAAATTTGCATTTTACTCCCCAAGAGTGTAGTTGGGAATTTTACAAGTTTCACTCAACTAGCATAGTTGGAAATTTTACAATCCACTCCCAAAGAGTGGAGTCAGGCCTTGAGAACCTATAAATAACCCCTCTTTTTTTCATTTGAGATATAGATTTTTCTTTAGACTGGAGCTTTGAAGACTCTTTAGAAGGTAGATGCCTCCCCTAATACCAATGGCCTTCAGCCACTAAAAATTTTCTTGGTGCCTGAGTGCACTCTACCAGCACAACCATAGCACACACGTGGGTCCCACCTATGCCATGGTAATGGTAGATCCTACATGGATGACAGGATGTTGCTGAACTAAATAGTTAAAATACCGAGAAATAAAGACATGTGCCCTACCCATTGTATTAAATTGATTAGAGACTATCATTAGCGTTAATCACTATTATTTGTGCTAATCATGAGTAGGCTTAATTAACTCAAAGTATAATTAGGTTTAATTCATGCAACCTGACTCTATGATCTCTCAAAGGTTATGATAGAGATTGCCCGATTTTGGTTTTAAAAAATATCACTCATCCAATCACCCAATAGCATAAGTCTAAGACCAAGTCATTGAGTCATGACTAACCAAATCAAACCTTAGCAAACACCACACATTTATTCATTCAACAGCCTAAGTCTAGAATCAAGTCACTGAGTTATGACTCACTATGTCAAACCTTAGCAAAAATCTCTTCAAATCAACCGAACCCAGTCTACCTAGCCCACTCTTCCTAAGCTTTTCATGGGCAATGTGAGAGAGCTGAGTTAAACCTAGGTTACCAATTTTCTTCTTGATCTCTTTTAGATCTAATTATAAAAGAGGTCACCCGGTCTTGAGTCATTCCGGGATATGCAAATTAAGTCACAAACTACTTGTTTTCTTCTTGGTCTCTTTCACGTTTAAACAAAATAGAGATTACCTAATCCTTAGTCCTTCCAGAAAATACGAATTGGGTCATAAACCACCTACTGTCTTTATGGTTCTTTATAGTTTAAATAGCAGAAATCACCTGGTCATCCAAGATAAACCAATTGATCAAAACACTCATTCTTTAGGTTGACCCAAAGTCTGGCACTTCAGCCTAGAGTCATGTCATCCTCCCTGCCCATTTGCTTGAGGTGATTCACTAAATGTCAAGTCATTATAATTTGCTTAGTGACCCCAAAGACAGTACACATTTATTTGAGAGAGATTGTGTGTTTTATTTTTGGGTCTTTAAATGCATTGTATTTTTTCTTTTAATCAAGGGTTTTCTTTCATTGTGGAGATGTAATTAGGACCAATTGTGGTCTGGATGTGAATATGTAATTGTTTTTTGTACACACACAAGGGTAATTAATTAAGGACAATAACATAAATGAAAATTATTTAATTCATTCTAATAATAATTAATCTATTTGTTCCATTTTACATCCTCTTTTTGTACTTATTATAGTGGGATATTAGAAGTACTTAATCACCTATTGATTATTTTGAATAGCAAATTTGCAAATAGGTTTTTATAATTTTACCTTGGCTTATATATTTTTAGTATTTTTAAATAAGCTCAATATTCTAAACTAATTTTAAATAGACTCATATTGCTTGGAGCATGACCAATGTCCCATAAATTTATATTGATATGACGCTTTTTCTTTAAAAAAATCAAGTCTATTTTATTTTCTTATTATGGCAAAAAGCCAAAAGTTATATATACATGTTTTAAGATGACCTACAGTGCAAGCCGATGGAATGACTTTTCTTAACATGGTCTGCCTATCCTAAATAGATGTAAAAGGCTTTCATCGTTAATAAATAAATGATGCATTCACACAAAATTTAAAGTCAAAGTATAAATTTTTCAATGTATTAAAACTATAGTAATGCAACTTGAAAAGAATAAATAAATATGAAAATCACTTCCTATATTTCTATTCACTAGCACCTAGATTTTATAAATTAATTACTTTCATAAAGCTCAATTCCCAACCCACTGTAAACTCAATTATTTACCTATTGGGAATGTTTGTACCCAGCCACATATCAAAGATACACCTCAAAACATGTATATATTATCTTGGTTTTTCACTAATAGGAATAATAAACACAGATTTTTTTTGTGACAGTATTAATATCATTTGAAAATAGATTTATTGGCATCAATCCTACTCCAACCAATAAGCATCATGATTAGAAGATATTTACGCAAATTTTAGATATTAGTCTTTAGCATATTTTTGGACGTAGTCAATCTCTATAATTTTAAGTGTCAAGATTATTGAATGGTTTGACAGACATGATGTGTTAAGCCTAAATGTCAAAGTATTGGTTGGTGTACAGTTTACATACAACGAAAGCATGGAGTCATGAAAAAATGTATGATAAGAAAAATAAAATATTAAGAAGAACTAAACTAAGTGATTCCTTAGAACTTTGCTTGGACTCAATCGACTGATGTCTCTTTCAAAAATAAAAAATGAAACGTGTGGATGTGATAGGTTAAAGCAGCAGTCATGTCATAAAATAAAAAACTTCGGGACTACTGTTCAGCACCACAATACATGAGACCAAATGACTATTCATCCCTAATGATTTGGCGATATTCATGGGACTAACACACGCATCAGATCCCAATCATAAGTAGCTTGGTATTTTGTGTATCATTACTCCAACTCGTTAATCAGGGCCCTATCAATACAGAACGTGAATGTGAAAAAATGAAACAAAATTACAAGGGGTAGGTGGTGGTTTGAATAAGCAATATAATCAGTAAAAGTAAATCACGAGGGACTTGGTGCGCATAAATAAAATTAATATTGTTTTTTTTTAATTTCAACTTTCACAGAAGGAATCATAAATTATTTTATCCAATTTTTTTTTCCATTTATCATGTAGCGCTATAAGCGAGCACTCCACTTTGTACTACCCGCTTGTATGGTACATCATTTAAATGTCTAGAGAGGCATCTACTATTATGTACATTTGGAACCAGCTGTTGCACCAAATAACGAAATGGGATTAATAAAATAAATATGATATTCCGCTTAATCTTGTTAAAAACAACACATTAAATAAAAAATAAGCAGTTTTATAAATTTAAGGAGCAATTAGTTTAGCGGGATAGGTACTTAATCACCTATTGATTGTTTTGAATAACAAATTCGCAAATAGTTTTATAGCTTTACTTTTACCTTCAGTGCAGATAGGCCTAGATACTTTTAGTATTTTGACATAAGCTTAACATTCTAAATTATTTTTAAATAGACTTATATTGCTTGGAGCATGACTAATGTCCTATAAATTTATATCAACATGACACTTTTTCCTAAAAGAAATTAAATATAGTTTATTTACTTATTCTCACAAAAATCCAAAGTGACATGTATGTGTGTGTAGACAATTGTTAAGGAATCCTAACATCGTATTAGAATAGACAATTGGCAAAGTTACCACATCACACTCCACCCTAGATGGGCTACCTATCGCAAATATGATCCTTCTTTATGCTGTCTAAAATGACACCACTTGGAGCTGGAGGCTTTTTTAGAAGGCCTTTTAGTAGAATTTAAAAATGTACCTATATGGAATAACCTCCCAAAATCGAAGTGTATCTATTCAAAATCTTCTTTGCGTAAGGATACCCACACAATGTATCCATTCCCTTTGTGTAATACAAACCTAAGCACAGGTATAAAAGGACTAGATATGCACCCTCTTGGACATAAGCTCTCTATATTCTACATATTCTCTTTTAAGGTTCTATTGCTGACTTGAGTGTTGGAGGATCTACATTGGGACCAATCCTAGAGTCCTCTAACATTTTTCCTATCTTGCATGACTCTTACTTGAGGTTATCCAAAGATCAATTTTGGTGTGACCCAAATATTGTTGTCATCTGTAGGAACATTCATTAAGTCAAGCTATGTCAGATGGATAACTAGGCAACATGAACATTCCTTCAAATCCTCCAACAGGGGATAACCCATCTCCTGTCACCAATTAGCACAATTCTAGAAGCAACATATCTGCTTCCAGAACCGACTTGCCCCTTGAGCAAATGTTGCGGACAAATAGCATCACAATGCAATAGATGGTCTAGCAGAGGGAGTAAAGAGAGTTCTATGAAAGGATGTTTCTTCCCTTGTTCCTCAAAGAAACCTCCAATTGTAGCCCCCTATCTCCCAATCCCAAACACGTTGCTCCTAAAGTCAAAGTCGAGAACTTAGCAAACTCGCAAATTGATTTTGAAATTGGGAACAATGCCCAAACGATGATACATTACAGCAAAACCCTCCCCCACTTCCACAAGGTGGAAGGTCTACTACCACCCCTTTATATGAGCCAGTCTCGAATAGAGCCATTAATGTGGAGATTGGGGAAGGTGGCTCCACTATAGCTTAAGTCAGAAAACAAGGGTTCTATTTCTTGAAGAAGAGAGAGAAAACATCAGCAGAGCCACCAATTGAACAACCATATCCACAAACATTACAATGGAGTCGGTCCAAAGGCAACCAAACATCAGACCCATCCTAGATCTGATAGAAGACAAGGTATAATCTTAGGTGTAAATGGAAGCCTAGAGAATCCTAGAGTAAATGATTGAAGGAATTGAGAGGAGGATTCCCAAAAGGCACATAGATTATGGGGGTTTATTGAGCAGCTTCCCTTTATAAGGGAGATCATGGAAGAACCTCTTCCGAAAGGGTTCAAGGTATATCATATAGAGCTTTATGATGGCATCATGGATCTAGGTGCTCATCTCTCCAAATATGATGGCCAAATTAACCTAATGGGAGCATCTAATGCTATTAAATGTCGGGCTTTCTAATCTACATTGAAAGGAGCCACCTTATCCTAGCATCACACTTTGGATCTCTGATCCATAAGTATATTTAGAGAGCTATAGAGAGACTTAGTCGGCTTCATTTGATAGTGAAGACAAAAACAGACTATGGAGTCGTTAATTGTAGTTCGACAGAAGGAGGTAGAAACCCTTAAGGAATACATAGACCGGTTCAACCAACTTACTTTGGATCAGTGTTTAGAAAATCAACTAGACCAGCCAGTTCAACCAGTTGAACTGGGAATCGGTCTGGTTGTGCTCAATTTACAATTCTCCTATTGAACCATAGGAATTGGTGGAACCAAATAGTTCAACTAGTGAATAGCCAATCCACTGATTTTTTAATGAAAACTCAAAATTCACTCTCCCTCGCTACTCTCACGTGTTGCGCATCCAGCACATGATGATATGATTGAGAGGGGCCCTCTTTTAGTGATGAGTAGGATCACATCACGATAGGGAACAAGCTCTTTACACCCCACATATGTATGGCTTCTACTATGATGTTCAATGAATAGTAGCCGAGCTTGTTGTTTTGATTTCACTTGTTATGGATATCTGTATTCGACAGCTTGATTGCTCTGAACATAACTGGCTTTCTTCTTCTATTCCCAGTTTAGTCTTTGAGTAAGAAGGAAACTTGTTGAAGTTAGGTGGGAATAGACTCTTTCATGCTAATGAGTCAAAGGCAAAACAACTCTACTCAACGACACATTTTATACTAGTCAGGGTAGCAAAGAGCTTTAAACACCTTTTCCTTTCTTTTTTGTTTTGTTTTTTTTATATTTTAAATGTAATATTTGTAGAATGTGGATAACTTATACTATTTTAAATTTTTGATGAATTTGATCATGTATTATTTATTTTTATTTATATTAGATTATTTATTATGTATTTTACATAACATATATTTTTGAAAATTTTAAAACATTTATTATTATTATTAAAATTTAAATAAATGATATAATTATTATTCATAATTATGTCATGTTGACATCACGGTTCAAACCGGTTGACTCTACAGGTTGAACTGGTTGAACTAGAACTGAACACTCAAACGGTTCAACCTCAGATCCGATTTTCTAAACACTACTATGGAAATTGAAGGCCTTGATCAGACAGTAGCAATGGCGGCACTATAAAACAATGTAAAAAATAAACAGATCAAATATCATTTGTGCTTGGAGCCCTGCAAGAGCTACCTTAAACTCCTAGAAGCCCTTAATATGCATGTTGATGTAAAGGAGTTCACTTGTGAAGAAGATATTGATTCCGAAAGGAAGCAGAGCCGATCTCTCCTATAGTGCCATGGAGAACAATTTAGAAGAGGAAATCCTGGAGCCACTAGACAAGGACCTCTCAATAGGGAAAGGGAGAAATATGATAAATATACTCCTTTCAATCAATCTCACACACATTTTTCATACCTCTACCATAAGGAAAAATGCCATGATACTCAAAATTGCTACCAACTAAGACGAGAAATTGAGAAACTCATTAGAGGAGGAAAGTTACAAAAGTATGTGGCCAACAATGCGCAAAGGTGGAAGAGAGCAAAGGATGGAAGGGAAGACATCCCTTTGCAAAGAACTATTGTTCCAAGAGAAACAAAAAAGAGATGCTCCCATGGAAGCAAACCAGCCCATAACTGAAACCATCAATGCAATTATAGAGGGACCAACATTAGGGAGAAATACTCAAGTAGGGAGAAGAGCCTATGCAAAACAAATCAACCTCTTGGGATTAACCTTCAAGAGGAAGCAAGAAGATGATGACTTCCCAATCATTTTCTCCAAAGAAGATACCCACATAGCAGTTCCACATGATGATATTGCAATTATATCTATGGTAATTTCGAGTTTTAAAGTGAAGAGAATAATGGTAGAGAGCGGATGGTTTGTAGATATTTTATTCCACCATTCCTTTAAGTGATGAAGCTCCCTAAGGAAAAGTTACGACCAGTAGGAGGACAACTACTAAAATTCATCGGAGATGAAGTGGTACTAATGGGCGCCATCACTCCTGTATATACAATGGGAGATGGAAATGACAAAATCACCACCTCTCTTGATTTCTTGGTAGTAAACAATCCCTCTACTTATGATGCTATGTTGGGATGACTCAGATTTAATTGGATGAAAGCAATGGTATACATATACCACCTTGTAGTGAAATATCCTACAAGTAGGGGAGTAGGTGTAGCTAGGGGAGATCAAAGAGCTTCCCGAGAATGTTACAAAAACCCATAAAAGGGAAAATATCGAATAACATATAGATTGACACACTAGATGCAAGAGATGAATAGCAGATCACTCTAAGTAAACCAATAGAGCCCTTAATGGTGGATTTGTTGCACCCAAACAACATAGACAAAATAGTCCAAATTGGATTTGCCTTAGAGCCACCCCTCTAGCAAAAGTTGGTCACTTTCTTGAGAAGGAATGTTGGTGTCTTCACTTGGGAACTGTTAGACATGCTAGGGTTGGATCTATTAATAATCTCCCATAAATTAGCCATTGACAAGAACCATAAGCTAATGAGACAAAAAATGGCTATTCTCCCAAGAGAAGAAGGAGGCAATTGCAACAAAGGTCCAAAAACAACTACAAGTAGGATTCATCAGGCAAGTGCATTACTAGAATGGTTAGTTAATGTCATCATGGTGAAGAAGGAAAATGGAAAATGGCGAATGTGCTTGAATTTATATCATTAAAAAAAGTCTGCTTCTAAACATCAACCAACTGTGGATTCCACCGCAGGTGAGCTACTCATATTCATGGATGCATTTCCAGGATATTACTAGATTTAGAGGCATGAGCCAAACTAAGAGAAGATCTCATTCATAACTAACATCGGCACATACTACTACAAGGTTATGCCATTCAAATTGAAGAATGCAAGCTCTACCTACTAGAGAATGGTAAGCTTCATTTTAAAAAATCAGATAGGAAGGAACATGGAAGCATATGTTGATGACATGGTGGTTAAGATTTGGCTCCATAGTGATCATATCCAGGATCTAGAAGAGACATTCCAAACCCTTAGAGCACACAAAATGCAATTAAACCCTCAGAATTGCATTTTTGGGGTATCATCAGGAAAGCTCCTAAGGTTCCTAATATCTTGAAGCTAATCCCCAAAAAAAATCAAAGTTATCTAGGAAAGGAAAGCCCCCAATAGCATTAAAGAATTGCAGTAATCAATGGGAAGGTTAGCAACACTCAATAGATTTTTATAAAAGTCCAAAAAAAGAAGTCTTCCATTCTTCAAAGCACTTTGTCAAGAGAGTAATTGTGTATTCTCTAACATTGAAGGAAAACTAGGAAGAATGAAAAGCTTTCAAAGATTTAAAGTTATATCTTGCCTCCCTCCCCTTATTATGCGCTCTTGAAGGGGGGCCAGGGGGGGGGGGGGGTGGGGAGGGGGGAGTACCTTGTACTGTTACTTGGTTGCAAGATCCAAAATGGTTGCTATAGTACTATTTTGGGAGGAGGGATAGCACTAGAGACCAGTATATTACATTAGCAAGATCCTGAGATGCTAATGTCTGGTTCTCCATAATAGTAAAAGATGGCCTACGCACTGATAATACCAACAAGGAGATTATGAGCATATTTTCAGGGGCACCCGATCCATATTTATATTGATCAACCTCTCAAACAGCTCTAGCAAAAAATAAAACTTTTGGATCAATTTGTTAAGTGATCCATCAAACTTAGCGAGTTCGATATCGAACTCATCCCAAGGATGGCTATCATCAATATCAAATTTCTCCCAAGGAAGGCTATCAAAGATAAATTATGGCTAATTTTCTCATGGAATATGCAAACAAAGTTGAGGTTTCGCTAGAACAGACAATGTCACCCACAGTTCCGCCAGAACCTACAATGTTGTCCACAATATTGCCAAAAAGAGAATACCCCATGAATGTTCTATTAGCTCTATCCGCTTAGTTTTGATGATAATAAAACTTGACTAAGAAAACTAATGAAGGTTTGTTAAGATTTTATATTATAGAAACAGCTTCAGAAGAGAAGTTCGAAGGAAATTTACAATTCATAAAGTAAGTTCAGAAGAAATGTTCAAATCTTCAAAAGGAACTCATAGAAGATGTGAAGATTTCAAAAATAACAAGATACATTTCAAAGAGTGATCCAAAAGAAGAAATATTTCAGACTATAGAGGATGCAAGAGGCTTAAGAATCTAAATGCCAGCATTTCAAGGGGAGCTTTCAAAGCTTTAGAACTTCAGAATTCGCTTCTTGAAATTCTAGAGGAAGCTTCAGAGTATGAAACGAGATGTCTTAGATGACAAAATTCAGTTCTAGAAGATTCCAGACACACTAGGACACATAGGAAGTCAAATAAAGTGAGTTTAGAACATGTTGAAGATTAGTAGGTCCAAAAGCTACATCAAAAGTATCTTCAGAGCATCTTCAAAAGTGTTTTCAAATTACAAACATAAGAGAAAACATAGCTATTTGGAATATTAACGTTCAAAGGAACTTCAGAACATTTGAAACCAAATTTAGATGATTTAAAATACAGTATTGGAGCAAAGTTAAGTCTTTGTAGAATATGTTCAAAAGGAGTAGGGAGCTTCAAAACATGAACAGAAGAGAAAAAGGAGTAGTTGTGATGGTGCTAGAAGGAGCTTTAGAACATCTAAAACTAACTTCAAATGATCTGAAGAGTAATGTTGAAATGAAGCTCAGACCATGCCGAACTTGAGAACATCTGAAAGGCAGCTTTAGATGATCTTTAGAGGAGGAAAGGTAGTTGTTTACAATATCAGTCACCAGAAGGAACTTTAGAAGTTCTAAAGTTTAACTTCAAATGTTCTGAAACATAGTTATAAGATGACAATTTGAAACATTCAGAAGGAGCTCATTTTTGCAAAAATGATCGACCTTTGGATGATATAAAATTTAACTTTAGTCATTATGAAGGAGTGTAACACATGCAAAAGGCACAACATGCTGAAGAAGTGTTGCATTGGAGAACCCTTCAGATGCTCTGGAATTTAACTTTAAACATTCCGAAGGAGCAAAACACTACGAAAACCATGACGATTCAAAGGACCACTATAGAGGAGACACCCAAGCCTCTTAGAAGCTTTGAAGTATAGCTTCAGAGGCTTTGAAGTATAGCTTCAGCATGAGGCATTGTGTTGAAAGGATACATGATGCTTAGATGCTCTTCAGAAGCTTTGAAGAACGAAGAAGGCATTGCATTGAAAGAAAGATGACACTTAGAAGTTTTAAAGATAAAATCAGAAGTTCTAAAGTATGTTTACAAAGCATTACATCTGCTTCAGAAGATTGATATAAGCTTCAAAAAAGAAAAACCATCCATTGAGAGTGTCAGAGTTAATTCATTTTGAAGGAGCACTGCATTGGAGAGTCCAGTCCCTTCAAATGTTCCGAAGTTTTACTTCATTCATTTTGAAGGAGTGATATTGCTAATAAAAATTCTGAAGGAGCGCTACAAGGAGGCACCTGACCTTTAGAGGTTCTGAAACTTAACTTCACGAGCTCTAAAGTGACGACGATTTATAATGGTTGAAAATTTGAACGTTTACCTTACATTAAATGAGCACCACCTACCCTAATGACTAGAATTTGAATCTGAGTATGAAAGGAGTAAATATGGGTTATTCAAAATATAGCAAGCATTAACTGAGCTCTCATCTCCATTTACTAAACGCAACTCAAATCCTTCGACTCCAAAACCTTCAGTTACTCTTCAAAGGCTCTCAACCACTCTTCGGGAAGTAACTCTCACTGCATTCAAAGCTATTCAAGTCTTCTCCTGCAGCATTAGAGAAACACTTCATATAAGTGTAAAATTATTCTTTTCTTATTTTCATTATTACCTTGAGTTGGTATCAAAACTCAAACTCAAGAAGAGCAATATTGATTATTAGAGTGTATCCCTTGAGCCGAATAAAGAAGTGTGCATAGGCATTGAGTATTTATACATCCCCTTGAGTTAGAATGAAGAAGAGTGTAGTTGCACTAAGTTGTAATCCCTACTGAGTTAGTGGAACCCAAGTCACTAAAGAGAGTACTTGGAAGAGTGCAATAGAGAAGTTATCTCGAACCACTATAAAAATCTTCATCTACTATCTAGTTGTGTGAGTGCTTAAATTATTTATTTCATTAAATTGCAAAGAGAGTTTTAATCCTTAAAAGGGGTTTAAATAGAATTTATTATTAACCCAATTCACCCCTCCCCTCTTGGGTTATGCCAAGCCTATGGGACCTAACATGTTCCCTCTGCCAGACAATCCACATAATAGAAATTATACATGGATGGCTCAAATGAGGGAGTCAGAGCATACTCATCTCGCAAGGCTTAGAAGGAACCGTAATTGAATACGCACTATGATTTGACTTCCCTACAATCAACAATGGAGTTGAATATGAAGCTCTATTCACAGGACTCCGAATTGTGTAGAAATTAAAGATACAAGATTTAGTAATTCTTGTGACTCCTAGTTGGTGGTTAAGTAATTGCCGAAAGAATATGAAGCCAAAGAGCTAATGATGGTGAGATATTTATCAACTATCCAAGAGATTATGAAATGAATCCCTAGCATTACCATAATCCAGATTCTAACGAAGGAGAAAGAAAAGGCAAACAAGTTATCAAGATTGGTCATGGCTCCATTATTTGCCCATCAAAGAATCATTTTGCTCTAACACCTTACCAGCTCCAATGTCTTGGAAGTTGAGTTGATGGCCATAGAAGACCACAAGCCATCATGGATGGATCCGATTCATGCTTACCTAAAGAACTAAGAGAAGCCAACGAATTTGTAAAAAGCAAAAAAGCTAGCTCAATTTGCTTCTAAGTTTATATACCTTAATAATAAATTATTATAGAGGCCACATGTGTTGAACCAAATAATGCATATGGCAAACAACCAAGTTTTGATGATGAGGAATAACATAAGTGAACATATGAGGCACTGACAGTTGTGTTCCCAAGCATTGCATAAACAGATATGAGAATATAGGAAAATAACGCATTAGCAAACATAATCCACTGACAAAAAAGAAGACAAGAATGCTCAGAAAGAATGACACTAAAACTTTGAAAAGAAGCCATCAAGTATATCTGTAGCTATAAAGTTCAAGCCTCAATGAGTAATTAGATAAATCTTCTACAAATAAAGTTAGTATCTAAGAGGATATGTCTAAGAAAGATTCAAACAAATCATTCCACAGATAAGTTAGATAAATTAACTATAATCAATACTTGTCCGCAACACAAAGACGAATTTAGTTTGCAAAAGCGGAAATGAAACGAAACTGAAATCAGATAAATGAAGAAGCCAAAATGAAGTCAAAATCACTCAAACATTTGTCTCTCATAAAGCTCATCTGAAAACTAAAGAGGCCAAGAAAACATGTCTACAATCTCTGAAAAAAATATAGAAGATAAAGTTAAAGTGCCATAACAACTACAGAAGAAAACCTTGTCTCTCATCTTCATCTACAAATATTGTCTGTTACTTGCAACAGTCAAACCATTAGATAATCACTGAAGAAACAACTCATCTATGGCTAAACGAGTTGTCTGTTACTTCTAACAGATAACCCATCATATGATTGACTAAAAGAAAGATTTGTCTACACGTCATAACTTCATCTATCACTTATGATAGACAAACCAATAGATAAACTATTTGGAAGACTTTATCTACAACCTTCAACTTCGTTTGTTGATTTCAATAGACTAATAACAAACAAAGTTATTTTTTCTATCAGAGAAGGAGCTTCGTCTACTAAGAAAGATCATCTGCTACTTATAACAGAGAAAGCAACTTCAACTGATAAAAAGAAAACTTTGTCTAATAAAAATCACTTCTTCTACTGCGAAGAAGCTTTGCCCATGCCATAAAGATCGTCTGCTACTTACAGCAAACAAAGCAATAGACAAAGCTACCTCACCTATTGAAGGAAACTTTTTCTACTAAGAGAAAGTCATCTAATGAGCAGTGAAGAATAAGAACTTCATCTACGCTTCTACAATTCATCTATTACTTATAACAGACAAACTGGAAGGCAAAGTAAAATACTACAACAGTCTATAATAGAATTTTAAAGACGAAGTTGTTCATTATGTAGATCTACTCAGAGTCACTTTGTATATTACTTACAAGAGACAAACTCAAGACATGAACAAACAAAGTCCTCCGATAAAATAGACATATCACGAAGAGTAGAAGTCATCTGTACCAAACATTGTTGACTACACTCTATGGTCAATAATATATTCAATGCAAATTTTATTAAGTAGATTAGACAAATTGAGCTTAGCTGAAGATGAAAATAAATTCAAAAGAAAGCAATCAACACTCTAACAAAGGTTGCGACTTTCAAAGGTTGCGTCCTTTTAGGCTTATTGGGCATCTTTCCAAAATAATAAAAGAGTTAGTCAAGCAGAAAAGTCTTTATCCGGCATTGGCTAAAACTAAAAAGGCATCTTCTTCAAGGATAGCATTGCAAGATTTCTAGTTATAAGTGAGTTTCTTAAGAAGATAGCTTTTCAATGGGAAAAATCAAAATGGTCTTCAACATTCAAAAGAAAGCAAACTACCTCCAATGGGCAAAAATTTCTAAAGTAATATAAAGGTAGTGCAGTGTCAACAAAGAAGGTGGAGCAAGCTGAGAGATAAATCAAAACATAGTTTAATCAAGTAACATCTCTCAATCAGACTATGCTTTCTCCTAGATAATCAATCTACATTGCGCTGATAAACAATGAGCCTAAAAGTTCTATCTTAATCATACATTGGAGTATTGATATCTAATGAGCTTCAATGAGATATCATTTTATATGTGCTCAAAATATGTACAAATTAGCTTAAGAAAAGAGGCTATGCAATGTGGAAAAAGAGTGCTATCAATCAACTATGTGAGTTAATGGTGCCTCAAGAAAACCATATTGTATGAGTTGTTAATAAGCCCTAGAAAACCAACAAGTTTGTTAGTGGTCTTAGAAACTAGTGAGTTTTCTAATGAGCTCGTGAAAATCAGAAGAGTGTTGGGAACACTATGTTTATGTCTCCTAAAGCTAGAATCAAGAAGAGTGTTGGGAACACCGTCTACACCCCCTAGAGATGGAATCTACAAGAGTGCTGGGAACACTTTGTATTTCCATTATATGGGATATAGTTGAACCCAAGGCACAATGCGTTTATGCTCTTGGAAGAGTGGATGTAGAGATGAGATTCCCAAACCACTATAAATTCCCAAACCACTATAAAACTATGTTGTTTGTGTGTGTGTGTTTCTTCATCTATTTTATTCTTCATTAAGCATAACATTATCACTCACATCATCATGCACACACGATAACCTATCTGAAACAAGAATGGCTAAGAGAAGTTGAATTTGGAAGTAAAGCAGTCACAATGATTAAATAAATTGATATGGAAAATATATATGTGTTGCATCACTACTTCTCTTTAGCGCATTAATTTTTGTTTGGCCATAATTTTTATATGCTCAATTCACCCCTCCCCTCTTGAGCTACATATTACATGGGATCAATAATATGCACTCATGTCTCTGATGCATTATTGAAAGTGAAGCATTGAGAATCCTTAGGCAGATACATAAAGGAGAATGTTCCAATCAAGTGGGAGCCAAGATCTTTGTATTTAAGGCTATCAGACAAGGATAGTATGGTAGTTAACTCAAAAGCTTATGTCAAGAAATGTGATAATTGTCAAAAATATGCAAACATCCCAAGGTTCCTAGTAACAAGATTGACTATCATCAATAGCCCATGGCTGTTCTACTAGTGGGGAATGAATATTTTGGACGCATTCCCTTCAACCAACAAGAGAAGTAAATACATAATTGTCATAATTGATTACTTCATCAAGTGGGTAGAAGCTGAGTCAACTCGATCTATATTAGCCAAACAAATAAAAGAATTTCTACTCGGGAGTACTATGTGTAGGTTTGGGGTCCCCGAAATCTTGATTAGAAACAATGGAAACTAGTTCACTGCCTAACTCTTTCAAGACTTCTATACCTTCCACGGGATTCATCAAAAGTTCTCCTCGATAGTGCATCCATAGACCAATGGATTGGAGGAAGCAACAAATAAGAGTATCGTGGAAGGATTGCAAAAGAAATTAGAAGGATCCAAAAACATTTGGTACCACAAACTTCCAAAGATACCGTGGGCACTCCAAACGTTCCCAAAAAGATCCACAAGGAAAACTCTATTCATGCTAGCCTACGGATCCAATGTAGTCATCCTTATAGAATTATAGATTCCTTTAACCCAGACCCAGAACTTTGATCTAGAGATGAATAATGAAGCCTTACAAGCAAGCCTAGATCTACTTGATGAAGTAAGGCTTAATGCTCAAGCAAAAATTGTTAAACACCAAAACCAAGTAAGGTAAGACTATGACACAAGGGTCAAAGCTTGAGTCTTCAATGAAGGAGACTTGGTCCTATGAGAAGTGTCAATTAGCAACCCTACCGGTACCAAAGGAAACTCGATTGCACTTGGGAAGGACCATAAAGAATTAGTGAGATCCTAGGAAACGAAGCCTATAAGTTATAGTGACTTAACGACAGGAGCATCCCATGGACCTAGAACACAGAATATCTAAGGATGTATTACCAGTAAAATTCTTCCTATTTAATGATATGTTAATTGATTTTTCTTCCATAATATACCTATCAAGTATTCATCAAATACGAAAATATTTTTCTCTACTTATGATCCTGTGCTATTATTACTTTCTCTGATGAAACTTAAGAATAAGAACCATGAAGCAATCTGCTTCCATGTTACTAGCTACATGGGATACATAAGAGGCCTAGCCCAAATAAAAGGATCTGTAAGAGGTCCAACCCCACACTTTTATAGTTTTATGCTCCCACCAAGCTACACTTCTATAGTTTTATGCTCCTACCAAGCTACATGGGATTCATAAACCCAAAATAAAAGGGTCTATAAAAGGTCTAGCTCCTCACCTCTATAGTTCTACACTCTTGCCAAAATACATGGGGTCCTAAGAGGCCTAGTCTAAAATAAAAAAGGGTATGTAATAGGGCCGACATTGCACTTCTATGGCTCTACGCTCTCGCCAAGCTACATGGGTTCTAAAAGAAGTCTAGCCTTGCACTTCTACATTTTTATGCCCTTGCCAAGCTAAATGGGGTCCACAAGAGTCTAGCCCAAATAAAAGGGTCTACAAGAGGTTTAGCCGGAATAAAGCAGTTCATAAGAGGTCCAACCCTGCACTTCTATGGTTCTATGCTACTATCTCTTGTTAAAGTTACATGGGGTCCTTAAGAGGCCTAGCCCAAACAAAAGGGCCCATAAGAGGTCCAACCCCACATTTATGCCATTTCTTTGCTACTATTTCTTTGCTATCGTCTACAAAAGGAAAGTAACAGGCCCAACCAAAATACAAGGGTTTATGAGAGGCCCAATCCACCATGCATATATAAGGAAATCAAAAAAATAAAATGCCATTATATGTCATTAAAATCAACACAAAATCAAAAGAGCATTACAAGTTCTCATTAGAGTCATTAATATTTACATCATTGATATCTATGCTCAGAAACTTTCAAGAGATCTTCTTCTTACAGGAGTCAAAACCATGGGCAAAACACTCAACTATCTGTTACAATAGCATCTCTGGCTACTTCGACTCTGCCATTAATTTCTCCAAGCACTCTTAACAGGCTTGCTTGAGAGTAATAGTGTTTCACTTTCAATCTATCAATATCCTGTTAGAAGGCTTGCTCCTAACCTGCCACTTCCACCTTAAGATTGGCCAACACTTTTGCCTCAATAATGATGACCTCAATGGTGGCATCATGGTCACCTTCCACCTCCTTAAGAGTAGTAACAGCTTCCTCCCTAGTGGCCACTGCTAGTTCCTAAGCAGACTCTGTAATGTTTCGGCTAGCATTCGAAGCATCCTACTCGACAATGAGGGCATCTTCATGAGCCTTAAGGATGTCAACAATTTCTCCCAACTCTCTAAAATCGTTTCGCTCCTCCTCCAAAAGCGCCTTAAGCTCCAAGTTCTTGGCAACAATCCGATCTCATGCTTTCCCTAAGCCAGAAACGGATGTTGTGCCTGCTTGCTCCCACGCTAACTCAACATCCACCTCTTGAAGCCTTGCTGATACTTGAGCTAACTTCTAGTGGGTACTAGCAAGCTAACGGGAGCAAATCACCATCCAATCAATAAAATTTCACTATGTAATTGATGGTCGCCCACATCAAGGGCCGAATTAGCATAGAACTCTTCGAATGTCATATCCAAGGCCTGAGCTCAATCTATAGGCCATGATAACTTATTGATAAAAACCTATGCCAAGTATAGCTGCTCCAACAAGGAGGTAATAGAACCTAACCCACTAGGCATACCCGGAGCAGGGGATGATGGGCAAGAAGAATCTACCCAAATACCTGAACTAGAGGCTTTCATGCGGGTGTTAGGCTGGACGTGTTGAAACAAAACTTGAAGATGAACATTTAAGTGCTTTATATATTGGAGTAGTAAAAAAAGATACACCTGACAAAACTCAAGAGACATAAAAAAATTATGATTAGGAGCTTAGCCAGATCAATAAAGTATTAATACAACATCAGTAAACACTTATCGATAAAAGATGTAAATGGACATGGAGATGAACATGGATTTTGGATCTCCTCAAGCACTTCCTCTGAGTAGTTAGTAGATCCTTGGACTATCTCTCTCGCTTTTGCAACTATCGAAGAAGCTACTCCTTGACCAAAAGACAGGCACATTTTAGTGACTGTCATAACAGCATTAAGAGTGAAACTAGAGAATGTGAAAATTGGGCAACCCTCGCAACTGTCATTGAAAAAGACCAGCAATGGAAGCTGTCCCACTAACTAACAACAAAATGATAATAGACCTCGCATCAATAAACATTAGAATCACAAAACTAGGACCACTAGAACTCAAAGAATAAACAAACAGAGCCCCACTAGGCACGAAGGAGGAAGAATAAATAACCTCACCATGAGAGACATCAAGATCTCCCTTAGAAGTTGAAAAGCTCAATTAAAGAGGGGAACAGACGATGAGGGGATGAATGGTCTACCATGCAGGAAGAAGTGGTGAAACCAGAAAGGTAAGAACGAGTGGAAGAATATAACCCTATCGAGCTCGAGCTATAAGAAACCTTGATCGTTTCCACAGAAACTTCCAAAAGTGCTTCGAGACTTGCCTTAAGAGCTGGAGGGGATGCCAAAACTATGTTAAAATCACCCTTATCTTCTTTAGATCTGATAGAGTGAGAAGGTGAAGGAGTGGAAGGGGCAAGATGAGAGATAGGCTTGACCCGACAGGTTGTAGTGGATAGACCCACAAAAGCTAAAGGTTGAGGAATAGAAGTAGTAAAAGGAGCAAAGGACTTATGATCGATCCCACTAGGCACCTTCGCTACAACAACATTGCCCTGATAGGATCCAAAAGGAAAAAATAAATGGGTTTCTTATTCCATGACAAAAGAAAAATTGGGGAACTGATCTACAAAAGAAGGAAGCAAATTCTGGTAGGAACTTCCTAACTGGAAGTGAATTCAGGTAGGAACTTTCTAATTCAGAAAACTATAAGGAAAATCTACTTGTACATGACATCCAGGGACAATAAAGAGTCTATGGATAGCTTCCCCATTGACATCAAACTATGTCTAATCACCCCTAACCTATACCATTCTAAAATAGAAAGGTCCTCTCATGGATGAGATGGGTCGGTAGTCCACCAATTGGGAAAAGGCCATTGGCCGTGTGGTCAGTTGGCCTAAATTTAGTGGTGTTTCCATCCATCATCCCCATTAGAGCTCAAACCAAAAAGCTAAGACCAAGGGGCATAAGGCAAAAAATAGAAATGACTAGAGGAGTTGGGGACTTTGCTAAGAGAAAGTATGAAAGAAAACATCAAAATAGTAAAAACAGAAACAAGGTGTAGATTATGCACCCAATAACTAATGGAAAGCAAATATCTCTAACTGTTTAGAATGAATTGGCTTAAGGGAAGGATAAAAACCGTAAGGACCTAGACTATGAAGTTGGACTGGGATAAAAAGAAACTCGCCCAAAGGGAACCAATAGAAATGATAACAAAACCCTCCTGGGAGCAATTCAAAAGGATGAAAGGAGGAACCCAGCCCATACCTTTTGGAAGGAGGTACCCATGTAACGCCTCTTTTAATGCATTTGTGATCCAGGCGAAAGACCTATTGACATCCATGGTGGAACAGTTATAAAGGAAAGATGACTAAGAATTGAAGAGGAAGATGAAGGTAGAAAGGCAGAAAGCAAAATGAATTCTTTGTTTGCAAAAACTACCTTACATAGATATACATCTCTAGGAAAACCACCTAGGATTCAAGAAAAGCAGAAAACCAAAAATTTGTAGCCATTTTTCTATCCTATCTTGTCCCATCGCATTAAAATCCCATACACGTGGGTGGGTAAAAGTGTGGAAACATTGCATCGGATAAAGTAAAAGCTAGTAGTAGATAATTCAATTTGAAAATTTAAAATAAGAAAATCCAGAGTATCTCCATGACATGTGGGAGAGTTGAGCGGAACCAGTTCTTCTCAATAATCATTCCGGTTCTACTCGAAAAAGCCAAATGTATCCAGGTATTATGTTGGATTTTTGGATTACTACGGTTAAATATGCTTTCGAAAGTGGGAAGATTTGATGAATATTCAATTGGTACTAGGAGCGGTTATGTTGACTGAGAATGGAAGCATCTGTGCATCTTATAAGTCTAAATAGCAAGCGGAAATGACTCAAAAAGCATGAAAGCAATAATTAAGGTAGTTTATGCAGAAAGTAAAAATATTCTATTAGAAAGACCTAGAAAGATATATATTAAGACTCAACTATGACAAAAGGAAAACCACCATGAACAGAAAAAACTCCCTATCATTAGTGACAAAGAAAAAAGTGAGAGAGAAAAGCTTGTTGATAGGAAGGGTCCAACCTATGAAGACAATATCTATAATGGCCCTGAACTTCTTGATTTTATGGCAAGCATCCACTAATTCCTCCTCCAGAACCCTAACCCTGTCCAAGGTGTTCATGTACCCTATGGCATGCTTTATTAGATGCTAGTCGGCAATGTGAAATAATATGAAAGTAAATTGGTAGCGTGCCTCCAACCTTTCAATCTCCCTATATAAGTTCTAGATTTGAGTGGCCATGTGGCATTGTGAGTGAGAGCTTTCGAGATACATCTTCAAAAAAATATTCAAATTATAGTAACATAACTGAGACTGGCCTTTATAAAGAGTCATAGATATTGTTTCCTAAATTCCTAGATCATGGGCAGGAATACAAAGCGTCATGGGCCAAAAATAGTCATTTTAATGAAGAGAAAATAAACATGCGACAAATTCAATGTTTTGAGCTAATCACTCTACCAAAAATCATGGCTCTTAAAAATAGGCATAGGCACGGAAGAATAAGCAAAAGATAGGTTCCACCATGTTGTTTTCTTGTTTCGGGGGGGGGGGGGGGTACCAATGGTAGGGAATCTTAATATCATATAAGAATGGATAGCTAGCAGAGTTGCCACATCAGACTCTTCCTTGGATACGCAACCTATTGAAAGTAGGATCCATCCTTCTATAGTCTAACATGGCACCTCCTAGAACATAAGGCTTTCTTGGAATGACTCCTAATTATCAGCATTACACTATATATAATTTTGATGATAACAAAACTTCTATTAAATTAAGAACTTGTATGCTTAAATCTCTAACGATTATATATATGGTTATGAATCAATAATAATTAATTAACAAAAATACTTAACCAAGAATAATTAATTAAACAAGCATATAGACTTCATTTTATAATGCACACACAATAAACATAAGTTAACTTTCACAGCATAAACTTACTAAATAAATATTATGTACCATAATTACTTAAGCTTCAATATTATGCATTCAATGAAAATGTACATTATACTTGCTTTACAAAACGCTATAATCACATGAGGATAAAATACATTATGATATTACACATAAAAGTTAACAACATAGCAAGGGCAAAAATGTTTAAGTGCAGGATAATGATCGTCTGCAAAAAAGCATCTACTACGTTTCAAAGGAGTTGAACTGATGAAAATCATGGAAGAAGAAGAAGAAAACAGAAGGTTTAGAGATAAGCAACAAAAAGGTTGCAGTTGTCTAAGAGAAGCTTCCATGAACAAAAGTATGGGAGAAAAACAAGGCTTCAAAGGAGTGCCACAACAAGCTTGCATTGTCCATCAGCCTCAACGAGAAAATATAAACAGAAAAATGCAAACCAAAAAGATAAAGGAGAAGCCATGATCAGAGAGCTTAAGTTGCAAACTACTTATATCTAATCAGTTTATCCAAGATAAAAAATACAAAGATGAAGAAGCAACTCAAGGCTTGGCAGACAAAGTAGTTGAAAATGAAAGCCATGGTCAAAGAAGCATAACTTTAGTCGAGAAATTTAAACTATCTACATTGACCAGACAAAGCCTGTCTGAGATAAAGAAAGAAGAAGAAGCTCCATCAAATACTCAGATAGAGGAATAAAGAAGAATTGCCACCCAGACAATAATACAAGAAACGAGAAGACTAGAGTTGTCTGAGGATAGAATGGCAATACAAATATAGAAGGGGCTGCAACTTCAGTTGAGCCAAGACAGACAAATCAAAATTGAAGAGGCAAGAAAGTAGCTAGAACAAGCCCCCTCTGTTGCTTGAAGTGTGCAGAAAAGCTAAAGAACTTTGCCTCATCTTCGGATTAAAAGGTCATCTGTTACAACAGACAAAGTTCAACCAAAATAAAAGATGAAGTAAATACTGCACAATGAGCATAGATGAAGCTGAATAGACAAAGAGTTACTTGGATTGAATTGGGTTGCAACAGATAAAGGCACGATTTTCTACAACCTATGATAGACAAATGCGAAATGCAAATTATTCTATCCAAGACAAAGCAGAACTCACTTCATCTATCACTTACAACAAAAGAACGTTATACTTCTTTTGTTTGAACAAATTGAAGTTAGCTTTGTCTAGCATTTTCAACAGACAACAAGGAGCAAAAAAAGCGGCACAATTCCGTGATGGTGAAGGAACCCATTTCATATGTGTTCAACTTGGTGCAAATCCTTCCACCCATGGCCAAAAGCTTAAACCATCATCCATCCAATATGAGCGTTAATCTGCAAATCTTCATGGCCATTGTTTTTATATTGAGATGAGAGAGAGATCAAATATTCCCCTATGCTTCATTGTAACACTTCTTAAAGTGTCTATTTTCTGGTAAACTTTAAACCAAAGAGTTTGTGGTAAGCTTAAGAAAACCACATTGTATAAGTTAGTAGTGAGCTCGGGAAAACTACTAAGTTTGCCTGTGATCTTTGAAATAGATGAGTTTCCTGGTGAACTCGTAAAACCAGAAGAAGTGTCGAGGACACTTGAGTATGCTCCCTGGTGCTGTATCTACAAATGTATTCCATTATACAGGGTATAGTGAAACCTAAGGCATAATGAGTTCGTGTCTTTGGAAGAGTAGATGTAGGGAGGGTCCTAAACTACTATAAAAATCATCTTGTCTGTGTGTGTGTGTGTTTGTTCATTTATTTTATTCTTCATACATCTTTTTATTTCTATTATTCATCTCATGCCATATCACACACAAGCACAAAATGAAGGAAATGATCTAACAAGGGTTATGATGTCATGCCCCGCCTTCTGAGGCGTGACGCTACATTTTCCTCATAAATTCACTAAATTTGCCCACTTTTAGGGTGGGGTGTTTTGTCCGAAAATCTGGTAGAGCCTCCTCTGAATTTCATCCATTCCAACCTATACAATATTTATCAAATAAAATAAAATGATAACATAAGCTCTAAAACATTCAAACCTGTATAATATTTATCAAACAAAATAAAATAATAACTTAATCTCTAAAACACATACCCAAACTCCCACAACCCAAGATCGGCCCAAATCATGATGGCAGTCCATACCTTTTTAATTATACAATTTCGTTTATAATATGACAAATAATTCACTAAGACATGCCTTTACACCACTTATACATCATTTGAGAACTCATGAGTATGAACATACAAATACTATTAAAATTTGCAATTTCAACTCATTATATCAAAATTTAATTATCTTCAAATCTTGTTTCTCAGTTCCAACTTATAGTTGGAATTCTTTCCTTGACCTGCTAGCTAAAAATATAAATAAGAAGGCATGAGTTCGGGCAACTCAGTAAGCAGGCATGATTCAAAATTAATAATGAATTAAAGTAACCTATTCATAATCAATACATCATTTCATATCCAAATAATCAAAATCTATACTCATGAAACCCTGATTTACATTATCAATTCAATCTCAAATAATTACATTCAATCATGCCAATATACTTCATACATACATATCAACTTTATCAATTTCTACAAATCATAATATCATTTCTATAAATCATTCTCACCATTCCTCAACAATCAAATAACCTTCCCATAAACAAAACATTGAGTAATTCCATCTAAATACATATCATAAATAAAGAAATATGGGATATGCACTATCCCCAACCAAAACACAAATTCCCGGTTAAACAAATGAAATATTTCATATACCAAAAGAAAGAAACAAATTAACAAAAGAAAGATACTACTTACCTTAGTGTAGAATCATAATACCGCACCAAAATAATTCTGTAAATTCTTTGATTCCAAATCTAAGTTCAATTGGCCTGCATATATCATACATATCATAAATTCAAGCCCGCTTTGTTTCTTATCGAAGCAATTCATCAAATATATAACATACATCGCTTAACTTAACATTTTCATTAAGACAAAACCTCTAAATTCCATTTCCAGTTACATAATCACTTTACAACTCAATTAACATTGAATTATAACTCAATTAACATTAATATCACTGTAACACTAAGTTAATGGAGTTCCTAATCCATTTCAACCATTGCATAATGTCATTATATATGAAATCCCTAATTTACTATTCACTTTGATTACTATTTTCTTCATGAATCACAACATAATTCAATTTTCTCACATCTAAAGCATGTCAAAAACAATACAATTCACCAATTAATCATCTTCCCCATGATTCTCACATCAATCCATATCCAATTCCCCTTGAAAGTTACTGTTCTCATTTTACTTCAAACCCTAACAGAGCAAACCCCAAATTCATTTTCCCTATGGTTTTACACATGAATCCTTACAAATTTTTGCCCAAAAATCACTGTTTATAGTTCATATGAAACCCTAGTTAACAGAAAATCACAAATTTGGTTAGTAGAAATAAATTACCATGAAATATAGGTGTGTCTTCTATCCATGAATGAGAATCTATGTCCAAAGCTACCATTAGCCCCTTCCATTTGTAAGAAATCGATGTTGCCTCCATGTCCCACCATCCAAATCCTTAAAACCCAAGCTAAGAAACATGCCAATGTGATTACCCACCTAAATCAAGTTGTTTCCTAACTAATCAAGCAAGAAAATTGGTTAAACGGGGTCTAGGGTAAAGGGTTTGGGAGTGGGGAAGGAAACAAAATAGAAAAAAAATAAAACGGAATGGGGTTTGGTTGTTTAAAATTTGCATTTTTCCGATGCTCCAACACTTAACGGAACCCTTGTCACGACAGGGGAAGGTCTTGCTACGGTAAGGTCTCACTAGACGACCAAGAAATGTATTTTTGGAAGCTTTGCCATGGCAAAAAATCAATTTGTTATAGCAAAAAATGGCCTTACCTCGGCAAGGTCTCACTATTTGCCCAAAAGTGGATTTTCTGGAGGCTTGCCATGGTAAGGTCATGTTGTTCGACACAACATTACTATTTTTATCATAACTTTCATATACAATGTCCAAATGACTTGATTTTTTAGGCATTGGAAAGATAACTTCAAGGGGTACATGTTAATAAAAGTTTCCAAATAATCCCAAAAATATGTCAAAAAGTCCAATAAAGTTGACACGTAACATTCATCTTATTATTTTTTAGTCATTTGGAACAATTCTAGTGTATTAGTCATAACTTTCTTGTATGATATTAGAATTAAATGAATTTTCTTCCATTGGACAAATAATTTCATGATATACAACTTCTATGTTGAACACATTTTCTAATTAGTCCATTATCCATGTCAAAAATCAATCACAATGAACTTTTTTTTAAATTCAGCATTTTCATAATACATACTTGTGCTTCTATAATTTTCTTCCAAATTTTTTACTTTTTCTCATCTATCATTCTTAGACTTTCAATAATTAAATTTTCCATTAATTTCAAGCATAATCATCCTCAAATTTAAGAAATTAACTGTCACTTCAAACTCAATTGATAACCTATTCATTACAAAGACTATTTAAAATCAAAATTCACACTTATAAGAATCACTAATGGTCTCATTTCACATAAAATACTTTGGATATCGTAATAAGCACTTCCCACACATCTCATACACAAAATGATACTTGTTCATACCATTCACTACCTTATTTGAAGTCAATTATCAAAAATCACCTATTCAATTACTTTTATCAATCTTTTTCTGTTATAAATAACTCCATAGGCCATTTTCATTTCAAATTGCATTCAATGCTCAATCCAATGTTCCACACACATTTCAATATGTATGATGATGATTTTAGGCCTTTCATATTGATCATAATTATATTTTTTTCCAAATTCATCATTTTAGTTTTTTTTTCTCATTGACTTTATATAGCTCAAAATAGTAACATTTATCGAATTCATAGAGTAAACTCGACCTATTTTTATATGATTAAATTTTAAACACCATAGGTGTTACATATGCAATGAATTTTATTTACCTAATACACCCATCCTCTCTTAGGTTAAGCCATCCTAAGGGCATTCTACACTAGTAATATTGAGAGACGTACTTATATGGAATAATCTCCTATAATTGGAGTGTATCCATCCAAAGAAACCATCTTTGCATAAGGATACCCACACAAAAATATCCATCCACAGTGTGAATCATCGACCCAAGCATAGTTATAAAAGAACTAAGTGTGCATCATCTTGGACATAAGCTCTTTCTATTGTACATATCCTCTTTTAAGGTCTTATTACTGACTTGAGCTTCCTCTCACATTTTCCTTGTCTTGCAGGACTCTTACTTGAGGTTATCCAGAGATTGATTTTGGTGTGACCCAAATAACAATCTATAATATAAGATGGTGGAATGAGTTTTATTAAGACGGTCCATCTTTCCTCAATAGGTGCAAAATTGAAGACTTGCATTGTTCACAAATTGATGATGCATACACATAATATTTAAAGCAAAATCATAAAGTTTGGAATATATTAAAACTATAGTAAGGCAACTTGAAAAGAATAAATAAATATGAAAATCACTTCCTTTATTTTCAGTCATTAGCAAATTTTATAAATTTATTACTTTTATAAAGCTCAAGTCCCAATTGAGTGTAAATTCAATTATTAACTTATTAGGAATGTATGTATATGTATACATATGTCAAAAAAAATACCTCAAAACATGTACATGTTATCTTGGTTTTTCACCAATAGGAATAATAAAAGAAATAATTTAAACACTTATTTTTCCATCACTGTAAAAATATTATAGGCAATCAATCTAACTCCAACAAAAAAAGCGTCATGATTACAAGATGATTAAGAAAACATTTAGATATTCGTCTTTACCATATTTTTGGATGTGGTGAATCTCTATAAGTTTAAGTATCAAGTATTAATTAAAATATTTTACAAACATGATATGCTAAGCCTACATGTGAAAGTATTGGGTGCACTAGAATTTACACGCAACAAAAGCATGGTATTCAAAACACATACAATCTACCTTACGTGTCATAAAGAAATGTACAAGAAGAAAAAATAAAATAACAGGCAAATCTAAGTTTGGTGATTCCTTAAAACTATGCTGGATTATGTTTAGAAAGCATGGTAACGCAAATCCACGAGTCGTAAAGAAATGTATGAAAAAGGAAAGATAAAATAATATGAAGATTCAAATTAGGTTATTCCTTAAAACTTAGTCGGATTGATGTTTTCTTTAGAACTAAATAAAAACAAAATAAAATAACATATGTGTGCTACCTGTGATAGGTTAAATCCTCAGCCATGTCGTGAAATAAAAAATATTGTATACAAATGTATGTAAAATTCAAAATTTACTTGCATTACACCAAAAAAACCACCTAATGCAGCCACCGAAATGCAGCCACTTGAAAGTGGCTGCATTTGGGAAGAGGTTAGATGCAATCACTTTTGGGTGGCTGCGTTTAGGGGGAGTTAAATGCAGCAACTTCCAAGTGGCTACATTTGGGCTGGTAAAAAAGAAAATTATTATTCAAGTATTCATATATTTAATTATTCTACATCAAATAAAATTAAAAAATATAAAATATTCATAATCAAAAAATTAATAATAAATCATGAAAATAAAATACTATTATAGAATATTAAAAAGAATAATTTTATAATTATGAATTATTTTTTAAATACTTGGCAATAATATTTGAAGATAAATATGTATGTTCACACATAATTATATTCGTTTAAAGCATTCTAACCATTTTTTTATATGTTATAAAAACTTAATAAAATAAAATAAACTTGCTATTTAATATTTGAATTATAAATAAAAATTATTATTTAGTTATTCAAAATTTAGAAATAATACTTGAAGGGGGCCAATAAAAATTTTAATTCTTATAGGACTTTATTCGTATAGAAAAAATTATATATGTAACCTGATTTATAATTTGATTGTGTTGAGTGAACTTATGAATAATCTAATATGTTGATGCATTGGAGCATTTAAATATTTTTACTTTAATTTATTTTAAACAAACAATTATTGTACTTCGAATTAATATTTACTTAAATATTACCTAAAAATTATGAAATTTTAATTACAATAGTGTGCATAGTTAATTATAGATGGATTTATGTTTACACTTTTTTTGTTATCTTATTAGGTAACACATATAATAATTTAAGTAATTATATTTATATTCAAAAATAAACAACATGCATCGTTAGATTAGTCTCGATAAAAATAAATATTTTAATTTTCAAAGGCTAGTTTCAATTTATACTTATGGCATTTACTAAAAAAATAGAGGTAAAAAAATTTTATTAAGAAATTTTTTGGGGAGGGGTCAGATGCAGCCACTTGAAGTGGCTACGTTTGGGGGGTGGTTAGATGCACCCACTTCCAAGTGGCTGCATTTGGGCTGGGTAAATTTTTTATTATTTTTCAAGTTTTTATATATTTAATTTTACATCAAATAAAATTAAAAAAAAATAAAATATTCATAATAAAAAATATAATAATAAATTATGAAAATAAAATATTATTGTCAAATATTAAAAAAGAATAATTTTATAATTATTAATTATTTTTTAAATACTTTACAATAATATTTGATGACAAATATATATGTTCACACATTTATATTCGTATAAAGCATTCTAACTGTTATTTTTTTATATGTTATAAAAAATTAATAAAATAAAATAAATTTATTATTTAATATTTAAATTATAAATAAAAATTATTATTTAGTTATTCAAAATTTAGAAATAACACCTGAAGGGGGTCAGATGTATAATAAAAATTTAATTCTTGTAGGACTTTATTCAAAAGAAAAAATTATTGGTTGTATTGAGTGAACTTATTAATAATCTAATATGTTGATACTTTGGACCATTTAAATTTTTTAATTTAATTTATTTTAAACAAAAAATTATGGTACTTTGAATTAACATTTACTTAAATGTTACCTAAAAATTATGAAATTTTAATTAGAATAGTATGCATAATTAATTATAGATGGATTTATATTAGCTCTTTTTTTGTTATCTTATTAGGTAACATATATAATAATTTAAGTAATTATCTTTATATTCAAAAATAAAGAACATGCATCGTTAGATAAGTCTCGATAAAAATAATATCTTATTTTTCAATGGCTATATTCAATTTATGCTCAAGGCATTTACTAAAAGAATGGAGGTAAAAACATTTTATTAAGATTTTTTTTTTTTGTGGGGGGGGGGGGGGTGGGGGTTGTTAGAGAAAAATTTTTCAATTATTTACAGTTTAAAATAATTACAAATTATTTAATTTTAAAATACTATTTTTTTATTTTTATTTTTCTTTGTTTTCTAATCCTGTTGGCTTTATCTGTTTTTTCTTTTATATTTTTGGACCAATCTTTCATGGGACGTTGTGTCACATGAAGCAAGGCCCATGTGACGCCAAGTTAGCTATTGCGAGCAAGAATGTGGGATTCCTGGCACGCTTACCTACCTTTACATTTTCTAATTTTGGACCACTCGTAATTTGCTCAGACATTTGGCGGCACATTAATTGAATATTCTTCGATGCCCAACTAATGTAATTTGTCTTATCAAATGTGTTTCTTAAGCAATGTGCCCTCTGTGTTACTATTTTTTTATCTGGTGTGCTTCGTATTAAATACGTCTAGATTATATAAATCTTTCTCTCCTCATTCATTTGCCATGGACCCCATGGCATTACCTACCTTGTATATATCTGTAACTATTCTGTTATTCTTATAAAATTACTTACATTTTTTATCAATAACTCGATATTTTTATCATCGTTTTATCTATAGTTTTTTTATTTATTTTATCAGTTCTTAACATTTCTATATTATTAGTTATTGGATTAATTAAAAAGATAAAAATTTAAAAGATAGTAGTGATTATAAATATGGATAATGATAAAAATTATTTCATTATTATTTAATTTTGGGACAAGAAGAATAGATAAATTTTATAGATTAATTAAAATGATGTGGGTAGAGGAGGGAAGGGAGAGGGATTTAAAGATTACTTTTTTCAGTAACTTACCAAGCAAGACTAGGGGCAAGAGCTCTAATATGCCAAATGCCCTTAATAGCTTCAGCAACTCACCAAGCAAGGGGTAAGAAAAACACACGCACCCGGCCACACCCCGGCCACACCCTATTTTCCACTTCCCTCCCACATCCCACATCCCAAATCCCACCCGAACTCCCCCGTGCCCCAACCCAACCGAGCTCTCCCCTACGCGAGGAAGTACCCACTGGCTAGGCACATTGTCGAATGGCAATCCCACCGGTGAGGTGCCATCTGCGAACCCAACTTTCCATCTCCTTTCTAACGACCTTGTCGGCAACTCAGAAACCCATCTATACTGGTCTCTCCATCTCCTCTTCCATTATCTGGAAATCAGGCTGCTGCAATTAGGTAGCCAATCCAATCAAGTAAAGGCTGCTACAATTGTTGCTCATTTAGGTAGGTTGATATTTTCATCTGAAATCTATAGTAATGAACTTACATGTTTAGCATTTTGTGAGCTGGAAAGTGAGGCAGAAGGTGCGTCTTCCAGCTTGAAGCTCTGTTACATGGCTTGAGAAGGCAGGCCCAAGCTCTGTCTTCCAGCCTAAAGCTCACAACCTTAGTTAAAACTCTTTACTACATTTCTATCAATGTATCATGGAGATATAGAGGCCAAATTTAATCGCACTGAATGGAATGTAAACTGTCAATATGAACCTGAAAAGGGAACCATATTACTATTTACATAATGAGGATGTCCATTTGAGGCTAAAAAGAATAGTATACAACTGTCCCAATAGGAGTTTTGCAAGGCGCAGTGGTATATTCTATACAATTGTGCAAAAATACTTTTATATCTTCGGTAAGTGCAATTCTTCCAGTAAGCACTTGAAACGTCATCTCATATTAAGCTTTAACACAAGAAAGAACTATTTTACTTATTTCTTACATTTTTTTGGAATGTAGTGAACATGAAGAAGAGCTTAAAGAGAATGGTGAAACTGAGATTGAAAGAATTCAAGAGGAGCAATTTCCTTATTGGTTTCAAAAGTTACTAAGTCGATCAATTATAGCTCCATTTACTAATCCGTTAGAGTGAGGTTTTGCACGATGAAGTGTGACAAACATCATAAAACCTAAAATAGTAGTATTCTTATACAAGGGGAGTTATCTAGTAAGGAAATAGATTATTATGGTTGTCTGCAGAGTATTATTGAGATACCATATATACTTGGGTACAAATTCACGTTATTTCAATGTTAATAGTTCGACACCAGTAAAAAATCAGAAATCAAGGTAGAGCTTCATTGCACAAGCATTAATATTAGTAGATTTTGGTATTAAAATGAGTCATTTGTGCTTGCATCCCAAGCTAAACAAGTATTCTATTTGGCTAATACCAAGTTGGGACCACAGAGGCAAGTGGTGCGGTGTTGCATCCATCGACATCTTTGGAATATTCCACAGCATAATATAACACAATCAACAATAAATGAAAGGGAACTTTTGGAAGAGTCTACATTTCAAGATGATGAATTATCTATGAATGATATTGTGTTAACTTCAAGGCAACTTGAGATAAACCATTTAAATAAAGAGTCACACTTAAAAGAATTCAATGAGGCTATTCTTTGCACCACATAAGATGACATGATTAGTAATGATTTAAATCATGACACTATAAACTCCAATGAAATGGATACTGAATTTAAAAATTTTGACTGAAACAACAATGTTATTTTGTTGATCTCACAGTAAGTCTTAATAGCTTGTCGCAATGAACCTGTATATACTTGTTCTTTTGTTAATCTCACGGTAACCATAGACTTGTATATACATTGTTATTTCACTGATGTTATTTTGTTGATCCCACGGTAACCATAGACTTCTATATGCATTATTTATTTTAGCATATTTCTCCTCCATTTATATTTGAGCACTTGTTGTATCCAAGATTTATGATAGTTCTAACCCTATTTTCATTATTATGTGTTATATATAGGTGATAATGGCGATGAGGCATGGTAGAGGGCGATATCGCTTTGCTTGGCCTGCTCTTCTTGTTGATGATTCATAGGATACACAGGCAATGACACCTCTAGGTTGTTCCCCACAACCACAAGATACTCCATCCAGTAGTGGTAGTGCACAGGGTCGCTTTCCTTTATCTGATCAAGATTAAAATGTGCAGTTGTCTTTACAGAGGCCACAGGGGTCTACACCTTCACAGGGAGTTCCACACCCACAAGTTGATCATTCTGGCACCACTACTAGTGGATCAGAACCTCAAGATTTTCCTTCATCATTAGAAATAAGGGCAAGCACAAGCAATATATCACAAAATCCTAAGTAGCGTAATTAGAATAGAAACATGTGTCTTTTTTACATTTCATAAATGGATATATTGTGTTCCTAATACTTATAATGTGATTCTCACTAGGTCTGTAGAGGAGGTTACGGGGTCCAGCTAAGAACACTTTTATCAATAATATTAAGAAAGTCATGGGTCTAATATCCATTGAGATTAACCATAATACTGGTAGGCCAACTACAACAGAAGATTAAAAATATTTACCAAGAACCATTCGATATCTTAAGAGAGCATTAGCACCCATGGTAGACAAGAAGAAATGATCGGATGTACATGAGTCTGAGAAGTTACCCATGCTTACTGAATTGAAGGTACATGCGAATACTGCTTTCATTTTTAAACTCTAATTATACATGCTTATGATTGTATTACTCTCCGCTAATTGTGTTGTTTTTTATATAGTCATACTTTGATATTAACGACCTTAAACAAGAATCAGTACGAGTAGTTATTGATAACTACTTTAGGGATAGTTATAAGAGAGTTCGAAAGGAACTTTATGATTACTACTATAAACTTTGGGATCAAGGTAAAGACCCAATCAAATTGCCACCTCAAGGAGTAACGATTCCTAATTGGACTTTCTTATGTAGTTACTTTCAAACTTTAGAATATCAGGTATATAACCATCTAATGAATCATATGGATTCATTTTCCATACAACTCTTGTAATATTGTTGTATTGATTTTAACCTTACTTTCTTTACTTCAATGAAGCGCAAGTTAACAGTAAATAAGAACAATCGAAAGAAAATGAATTATATACATTGCATAGGACCAAAGACATTTATGGTTGCCCTAGTTGAAATGGTAAGTAGTATTACTCAATACACATTTTAGTAACTACAATTCATTTGAGAAGTATTTACCTTTCATCTAACTCAAATATCCATTTGTTATGCAATAGGAGAATAAGTCACCTGATAATCATATTGATCATGTTGAACTATTTAGACAGACATGAACATGTAAGTCGGGTGATAGCTTTATAGCTCCAAAGGTAGAGGCTGACCATGTGAGTATAACTCAGATCTTTTTAGCTGAATTTATCTTACGTTTTTATTCATGACCAACATATGCTATGATTAATAATGTTTGTTTACTTAAGTGCAGAACAGGATGAAGGACCTTCAAGTTAGTGAAGAATAGGATGAAGGACCTTCAAGTTAGTTTTGAGTCTGTAGAATCACCCATGACAACGGATGACATATACGATCAGGTTATGGGTAAGAAATTTATATACATTAGGGGCCTAAGACACTTACTAAAGATGATAAAGAGCCGGTTTAGTCCTATTTTTCCTTGTAGCAAATCAGCTGCCCTTGAAGAAGAGCTTAAGAGTACGAAAGAAGAGTTAGCAAATGCCAGATCTGAGAGTGCTACATTAAAAGATGAGACAAAGGAGATTGGATCAATGCTAAGCCAACTTATCAATCTTCCTACACCTGCATCACTAACATCTACTCAAATGGATTTTCCAAATGCATTAAGAGGTAACTTAACAAATTACTATCTTTAATGCACACATCACACAATTATCATTCCACATTTTCTTCATAGCATTTGAATATAGAGGTCCTTAATCATTAACCCTTAGGTTAAAACTTTCAACTAATCTCTAAAATTTTGGCCACAAGGTGCATATGATTCATTGTATTCTTGCCAACATATGAAAAGAATGAATATACATAGGTAGATATTTTATCTTTTGCATAACATCAAAATCCTTTATGATTATATCACACTTAAGCATAAATACAGGCAAATTTGAGTTAGTAACTCCTACAGTGTCTATATATATTTCATTGTTTGTTTCCAAAGAGATAATGATCGTGGCTACATTTTTATACATCCACTTGCATTCTAACCAAACAGGTATCTTACAACAATTTTAACATGGCTTTGATGACACATAATTTTGATTACCCACTCACTAAATGTTAATTTTTTTATGCTTACTTTCATACTATATTTATAACACATGTTTATTATCTCATGAATAGGAATGCCTAATAATGAGAGGAGCCGGGATACCTGAGTGGCTATACGAAGATGATGGATTCTTAACTTGAATTAGATATTATTTTTCTTTTGTAGGCCATATTGAGAGGCCTTAAATTATGAGTGACCCTCGTTATGATATTTATCATTGTATTTTATTTTGGTAGATATCAGACAAAGCTGTTTACTATATTTGTTTAATTATCATATGATAATACTAATTATTGGTTTGCATTTTACGTGATGCATCTTAAATTTTGGTTGTTGGTGTTTATCAAATTATTATAGTAGGAACAAGTTTTATAATTGCATAATTATTACAACAAGAACAGATTTCATAATTACATAATTATTATAATAGGAGCAAGTATCATAATTACATAATTATTAAAGCAAAAATAGGTATCATAATTGCATAATTATTACAGCAAGAACAGATATCATAATTACTACGTTTAAGCAGATGCAGCGAAATTTCTAGTGGCTGTGTCTAGGCAGATGCAGCAAAATTTTTAGTGGCTGCATTTAGGCAAATGTAGCGAAATTTTGAGTGATTGTGTTTAGGTAGATGCAGCAAAATTTTCAGTGGTTGAATTTAGGCAGATGCAACAAAATTTCTATTGGCTATGTTTACGTAGATACAGTGAAATTTCTAGTGGCTACGTATAGGCAGATGCAGCAAAATTTTCAGTGGCTGTGTATAGGCAGATGCAACGAATTGAAGTGGCTGCAGTTAACTAGATGTGATAAGGCAGATGCAGCAAAATTTTGATCAATTGCAGCAAATTTTTTTGGTTGCATGTGATCAAACATAGCAAAATTTTGATCAACTGCAGCAAAATTAGTGGCTGCATTTGGCTATTTCCCTTGTAGTGTTGGATCTGTTAACTCAAGTATTAAAATATTATAAAATAATATATAAATAATATAATAGATGGGATGGACACTTAATAGGTTTGAATTTTTAATTATAAGTAATAGACCCCTTTAAATTATTGAACAATTTTAATGAGTTGAAATTTATTATGTTGGTCCCGATAGAATAGGCTAGAACACCCAAGAGTGGGGTGGGGGTGAATTGGCTTTTATAAAATTTACTTCTTTTGACCCCTATTTGATCAAATCCCTTTTTTTCTTTTATGTTGGCGTGCCAATCAAAGTGTAGTAATGGATAGAGCAAGTAAGAGTATAATGGAAAGATCAAGCATAGATAGCACACACAACTTATATTGGTTTGGACCCTCTCTTGGCAAATACTCCACTATCTGAGTCAGCCTTACTTTCTGCACTCAGGTTTCACTAATACTCTGTGGAATCACACTTGGTTTTTCTGAGCTAACCAAGAAATCATACACTGGTTTTACAGAGCTCACCAGAAACTCACTATGTTGGTTTTAACAAGCTTACCAACAACTCTAACAATGTTGGTTTTCACAAGCTCACCAATAACTTGAACAACGTTGGTTTTCATAAGCTTACTAACAACTTGAACAATATTAGTTTTCACAAACTCACCAACAATTTTAACGACGTTGGTTTTCACAAGCTCACCAACAACTTGAACCCTGGTTTTTAAGCTAACCAGCAACTTCTACAAATGAAATAACTAAAATAAGAAATTATACTTTTTGACGTGTTTTTTGTTGAATGTTGAGGAAGATCTTAGATGTAGTTCTTCTTATCACAGAAGCTCTTCCTTTATGTTGTGGAGAGATTGGCCTTGAAGAAGATGAAGAATGAAAGCTCTTTTGGAATGTGAAAGTGGTAGATCTTGGCCTTTAGGATTTGCAAGATGATTTCTCTCTTTTTTGTTTGTATATTCTGTTTTCTGCTCTATGCCTTATTTTTTTTTTTGAATATCTCTTTTATAGGTTGGGAGTCACTTTTTCGTTGTTAATCTTGGCATACATTCAAACGTTCAAATTTTTTTTTCTTTACCTTATCTTTTGTCTGATGTCTGAATTTGCTGCATTCTGATATCAGTCTGCTACTTCTATCACTGAATTTTCCAAACGTTCACTTTTCATGTCAGGTGTTTCAAAGAGACGAGTGAATAATTGGTGTTTTAACTAATTTCAGATTATATGAATTATTTTCTTCAGATTTTTAGCAGTAATTTTAATCATACTCAGTTGCAACATTCATTTTTAGATAGAAGTTCAGATTTTCTGAACTTATAATGTCTTCGAAAAAGTGATCCAAAGCCTATTCAAAATCTCTAAAGCATGACTTAACATCTCCGAAGCTTGGTTAACATCTCCAAAGATTGTTTGAATCTTTTTCAAAACTTGGCTTTAAGTTCTGCGAAGCATGTCTGTTTACTCCGAAGCATAGTTGATTATCTCCGAAGCTTCTCTTGTTGTTTCTGAAGTGTCTTGTAACTTGTTTGAAACATCCATGCCTTCTCTGAAGCTTTTCAACTCTTTGCAAAGCATGCTGCAACTTGTCCGAAGCTTCTTTGTGCTTTTTCCGAAGTATTCTTGATAATTTTGAATCTCTCTTGATTATTTTCAAAAGGCACTGTAACTTGTCCAAAGTAATCTTGATTATCTCTGAAGTGCACTGTAAGATCTCCGAAGCTTTGAAAAGGACTCCGAAGTATACTTTAATATTTTCCAAAGTGTGCTTGAACATTTCCGAAGCTTACTGGTTTTACTCACAGACTTGTCCAAAGCTCGCTAATTATCTCTGAAGTTTATCTATATTCTTTCCGAAGTGATCTGCCACCACTTCAAAGTTGTATTGTGACTTGTCCAAAGCTTGTTAAGACATTTATGAAGTTCGTTAGATTATCTCCGAAGTCCGTTGAGACAATTCTGAAGCTTCTCTTAGATTAAGTGCAAGCCTTGTAATCTCAGAGAAATTACATTAGGACTTCTGAGGATGCAGAAATATTTCCTGAAACACTATTAAAGTTGCTGAAGTAGTTCAAAGGTATTCTGATGGTATACATGAGTAATTCAGATACAAATTTTAGGCTATGTTCTAATTCTTATAATCATGTGATCATTATTATTATAAAGTGAATAATTTATGTACTATGAATTGTATATATTAGGCACATGTATAGTTCTTATTCTTGTTTTCCAATATTAGCAATATCATTAGCATGGTGCAAATCCAGCATAAGTTTTTTTGTCAGCAAAATCACTTGTAATACATGTGTGCATCATCATCACAATACATGTATGACTCAACATTTTTTCTATTTTTAATGATGACAAAACTTGAAGATTTGAGATAAATAAAGGATATGCTAATGATTCAATAACAAACTCCCCCTTACTAATAGAGATATGTAAGCATGTAGAATTTGACACTAGTCATGCATATAAAGAGCTATTAGTTTTCTCATGACATATTTTTTCCTCTTTATAATAAACTCCCCCTGACTAATTTGAATTTTGTAATTTTATGGGGAATGATACTTGTCATGACATATTAAAATTATCCTTTTCTTGGCATGACAATACTTTTATTTGGTAAGTGTATTCCTCTATTACTTTTTCCATCCACTTCAAAACCAAAAGGAAGCCTAGAATTCCACCTCCTACAAAGAGACTCCTTTTTCCAGAATAACTATGTACTATTAGGAGTAATGGTTTTTCTCAATATCTATCTATATTTTCTCCTTACTTGTATACTACTCCATACTTCTCCCTTTCTCAATATTTATCTTTATTTACTCCATATCAAGAGTAATGGCTTTTCTCAATATCTATCTATATCTCCTCTTTACTTGTATACTACTCCATACTTCTCCCTTTCTCAATATTTATCTTTATTTACTCCATATTACTTCTTCTATATTTTCTCCTTACTATCAAATCTTCTCCATACTTCTCCCTCTTTTTCTCAACATCAAAAAGCTATAGTTCTCCCCTGTTTCTTTTAATTTTAAATTATTTTCACTAGAGAATGTTTCTTTTGAAATGTTTAAGCATGATATGTCATCAAAAGAAAATTTTATTCATTATTCTATATGTTGATACCATGATATTTAAGCATGATACCACATATTGATACCTTGTTAGAGAACTTCAATTGTTGGAGAACTTTTTGGAGAAAATTACTTCTTCATACCACTTGCAGGAGCACTTGTTGGTTTGTTGGTTATTTGAGAACTTTTTTAATGAACATCCATAAATTAAATGTGTAGACATTTAAATATTCAAAGATATTCAAGCATTCAATATTATGTATGATAAATGGATGTAAATCATATGGATTGTACAAAAATATGATGCATGTATAAGTATAGATCAAAATATTTATCTATTTCAAGCATTTCATGTTAATGAAAGAGCTGTGAAATTACCATATAATCATACAATGTGAGCATTGCTAACTATGAAATATACAAAAATATCCAAAATATTTTTCATTTTTTATTTTTGTTTTCTATTTCATGTTTTATAGTAAGTTATAATGGTTTTATCATTTTTAATCTATTTTCTTGAATTATGTTAAATGTGATTTCAATTGTTAGGATTTCATTTGCTAATTTTGTTTACTAGCTACTTGATCTATTGGAAAATGAATTTCATCATGACTCTAAATTATTTTTTATTAATACACATTCATTTCCTGAAACTTCATATTTCTATCATCATAAATTCCCATATACATCCAAAATAATTTTCAATGATGGTTTGTTTTCCATTTTAGGTTGTACATTAAGCACTATGTGATAGTCATTATTTTTCATGCTTATTCATGAAAAAAAATTTTAAATGTTGTTCATCAGAATATGAATCATCATAATAAAGTATAGTAGATATGAATGTGACAAATCATATTGCATAAATAAACAGTTATGTCATGAAACTTAAAGTCATATATGAACAACCATTCATACAATAGACTGAGGTCATTTGATCTGTAATTGTTCATTTCATAGAGAAATAGATACATAAAGATCACAAAATATTTGAAACAATTAAGTTATATTCTTCTCAAAAAGATACGATAAAACAAGAATAATATCTCTAAAAGGTATGAAGATCTATAGGTGGTCTAGAAGAGGTGGGCTCCCTCTGAGTGGTGTCTCTAATAGAAATCAACTCTTCTATGTTGAAAGTTAGTTTTGTATCCTCAATAGGTGAAGTGGGGTCAACTCTCTATGTGGGATGGGAAGTCTCAAACTAAGAGAGAAGAATATTTATTTTCCTCTCTATTCCTTCTTATACTTTTCTCAACACTCTCATTCCTTCCTTTACTTCTCTTTTTAGTTCCCCTACTTCCTTTCTTAATTCTTTTACTTCTAGACACAATAAGGCATATGCAAAAGACTTTGTATAAATGACTTTAGGTGAAGTTTTGGGAGGTGAAAACTATCTATCTGCAATGGAACTGCTTGTGTCCGTTGTTTGCTCTATCTCACCTATTTCTTCTTCCTCTTCATTTTCATCTTCATCACTCTTCTCATTGTCTTCCTCATCATCTTCCTCCATTTCTCTTTCATTCTTTTTCCTCATTTCTATCACATATTCTGATAACCTTAATCTGATTCTTTTTAGAAATGTGGCTCCGATGTTATCTTTGTTTAAGGTAGACATGTATATGCATGATTCTCCATTGACTAGAACATAAAAATGCTCAAAGACTTTTGTCAACCATACACCATATGAAGCTATGTGGTTTGTTCTTTGTGGTAAGCGCCCAACTGTAGTGAACATGAGGTTTGGCAAAATTACTTTCTGATAGGTATATAACTTCCGCAAAACTCTGGCTTCACTTGCTGTCACTTGTTCTGTTCCTCTAAGCTTAGGCATGAACATATTTTCCAAGATTTTTCTAAGCATTTTGAGCTCAATGGGTAAGTCTTTAGTTCTCATGTAAATATGGGCAGATGTACAAGCTATACTTGAGGATAGTTTATTGAAAATTTCTTCTTTTTTTAGGTCATCCTCATCTTCTATGGCTGGCACATCTAATATTTCTCCAAGGTGTTCTTTGGTGATAACAGGTTGGTTCTAAAGATCATTCTCACACCTTTTACTATAAATGCACAATAGTCATCTTTCTAATTAAAGTAAAATATAAGGACTAGCTCTCTGAAGATAGGTGCTTCATACTTCATCAAATCAGTCCACCCTTGATAATTTAACATTGATCTAAAATCAAATTTGCATTTATCAAGAAAGTCTAGATCAATTTTCTTTTGAACATGAACAGGTCTTCCAAGCATTGAAGTATAAAGCCTGAATTTCTTGTCCTCGCTACCAAAATAATATGCTGGTAAATCATTTGGTTCAAATTTGACAGTTGGAACCTTTCTTCTATCAACTTCTTTTGGTAACTTACTCAAATCAAACTTCTTTGCCCTTCCTTCTCCTTTTTCTATATTTTTTTCTTCAACATTCATATTAGACTGGAAGGGAGATTACCTACATTTTCAATGGCTTGAGATCTCATTGAGCTTCTAAAAGTTGAAGGTTGGGAAGAAGATACTCTTCCTCGAGTTCTAGGGCATTTCACTCCTCTTTGGGGTTTGGAGACTGTGACTTTAGGTGCCATTGAGATGTGGGAAAATGTTAGAAAAGGTAGCAGCTTACTAGAAAAGGCTCTAATGGAGATTTCGAAATGACAGGCTCTTTCTCTTTTCGATCTTAGGAGGCTGGTAATGAAGAATGGGTTGAAAAAGAAAACTATTTATCGATCCATGCCTAAAAGGGTATCGAAGTGACAGGCAGCTGTGATCATAGGCGCCCGACTCCACAAGCGCTTGGTGTCATAGGCGGTATTGCTAAACAAAAAAATTCTAACTTTTTTTTATTTTGTCCTAATTTAATTTATCATTTTAAAATTTTTTGTTGTCTAATATTACACTTATTAAGTATTTTAAAAACATGACATACATATCAAATATTTTTAACATTAAGTATAAAATACAACATGTATTTGCATGATTTCAACTTAGGCATGTTCAATAATTACAATCATGAATAACAACAATAATGCATTTAATAGTGTAAAATCCTTTTTGAGTACTTATCAAGATTTATGTAATATGTTTGATAAATTCATAATGACTAATACTTTAATTATTTCAGAAAAGAATGATTAAGAGTTAAGTTTTTATTTAAGATTTTTTAATTGTGTAGATTAATCAATTTCATATATTGGCTTAGATTTTTAGAACTGTTAATCTCAAATTATTTTGTTCTATCAATGATTTTATGTATATATGTGCAATCAATGCAATCATTTCAGAGACATCTAGAGTATATAGACATATAAAGCATGATTCATTAATAGAGTTATCAAGTTGAGCAACTTATCTTTCTTCATTGCTTCTTTTGTAGAAGATTTTAGTTGAGCCAAACTTGATTCTTCGATTCGGCATTAGTAGAGTGGAGTCAATGTTGCTTTAATTATCTTCTTTGGCCATTACAACTTTGATTATCTTCTAAAAAATTTTTGATACTCTTAAAAAAAAACTTGTTCTGCATTACTTCTGAGAGCTTTTAAGATGTTTTTGATAATTTCTGATAGTGCTCAAAAGTTCTTTGATAATTGAGTTTCTGAATGCATATCTTATGCATAAATCTGTGTAGCATATCTTTGTTTCTGTTTTTCTTCTATGTGGAACAGAATTCGTTTAGAGCTTCTGTGTAAATATTTGCAGAAGTTTTAAGTTATGTATTCAGAAGTGGATCTTGTTTCTGCGGTACTCAGATTCGAAGGTCAGAAGTTCTGTGAAACTTCTATGTAAGTGAAAACTTCTGAACTTTTCTTTATTGCAGAAACTCCACTTGCTTCTATTAACTTCTGATAAACTTCTGTCAATCTTTTTGTGAGTCTTGAAAAATATAGCTTTCTTTCATTTTTCTTGCTATTTCAAAATGCTTCTTTTAATGCTATTTGGTCCTTCATTGTTGCGCCATTTTGAAGCCTCTAAAGTTATGCTTTCATTGCTTCAGAAGATATTTTCTAAAGATGCTTTTCAGATCCTCCAAAGAGACCTTTTAGGATCTCCAAAGTGATCTTTCAAAGTCTCCAAAGCTTCATTTCCTTTGCTATCAAAATCAAACTCTAAATTTTCTATATCTTTGCAAGTAGTTGAGTTGATTTTACTTCTTGAAGAATTTCTTGATTTCTTCTGGATTGCATACATTTCAAATATTCTTGCACTTTTTCATCAATAAAGAACTGAAATATATATATATATATATGTTCCATACAGATTATTTTAATCAGTGCAACATTCTATTTAGCACCATGGTAGGCACAAAGAAATTGGTAAAAATATGAGCTATATTATTTTGGGCAGATTACTATTCATTTCTTAGATTATGAAGGTTTTTCTTTTAATTGTAACATTTGTATTTTTAACAGCTTCAAATTATATTTGGTTAAGATCATTAAGAATTAAAAAGAAACGGATTCTTTTAATAACTTTTAAGTAATACATGATATATATGATCACTTAATATTTTTATAGATGTAGCTTTTAAAACAAAGTTTTCCCCTTTTTAACTTATTGAGGCAAATACTTTTTAAAGTATACAAGCATTATGTTCCTAATTTGCCACCATTGAATATCATAAATATTGATTTTCAAACTTGATAAGAAAATTTTAAATTATAATTTATATTTGCATAATGTTTTAATGTTTAGATTAAACATATATTTCTTATGTATACTTATCCTTAAGA